>JAURVB010013028.1:0-89536 GCA_033002965.1 Piper betle
TCCTCGCAATGAAGATGAACTCCTAATCGCATCAAGCTGTTCAACCAAATTTTCTAAATGTGGTAATGCAAAATCATAGTGCTCAGCTGAACTTGTTCCCAAATCTTGCAATCGGATAGCCAAATTCCGAAATCTCCATATTTGCAGTGGGACAAGTGCACTTGTAGAGGAATGACTGATGTTGGTATCCTCACTTCGGCTTGAATAACAATATCTAGCTTTAATGGTCCAACGGTAGAGCACATATTGACTTGGAATTTTGCAGAGTTGTTTCTTGTGAAAAATTTTCAAAATGTGCATACACAAAAATCCTTCACTTTCAAATTTCTTGCAACTGCATGTGACATTCAATTCTCCACAAGCTTGGTAGGCAACCACTTGTTTTTTGTCTTCATCATCGTGTGGATAAACTTCATATTTTGTTATTGAACCCTCGTTGCCGATTTTCTTGTAAATGCAACCTTGGCTCCTTTTCCATTGGTCTTTAAAGATTTCAAAATTTGATCTCGTGTACACCGTCGCCGCTTCAACCTCAAGAGGAGAGTGTCCACATAGCACAGCCTTAGAATTTAAAGTATGAAAATCCTCTTGTTCCTCGGCAAATCTATGAGATTGTAATGCTCTATCATACTGCCTCACAAAATCTGCCAGCGGGGTTTGTGAATGCACAAATCCATCAAAAAATGAGTTCATGCTCTCGCTTCTTTGGCTCGAAGTCATACCTGCAAAGAATTTATCCCTCATGTATATAGATATCCAATGGTGTCTGAGATCATACATGGAGGACAACCAACTTTCTTGGTCCACATTGTATTTTTCTGTTAGAATCTTCCACGTTTCCTCAAATTCAGTGATCGTATCACTTCTATATATCCAATCATTATATTCTTTCTCAAATTCACTGTGGATGTACTTCAACTGTTTGAGATGAATCATGGCATTATTAGATATGTGCCATGAGCAAAACCTGTGATGGGTTCTCGGTAAAACAGTAGCAATAGCCTTTCGCATTGCACCATCTTGATCTGTGATAATTGAAGTCGGTGCTTTTCCCCACATACATTTTAACCATGTCTTGAACAACCAAGTAAATGTTGCCTCTGTCTCATCTGCAAGTAACGCACAACCAAATAGTATCGATTGCCTATGGTGATTAATACCGGTGAATGGAGCAAACGGCATGGAGAATGCATTGGTCTTATAAGTTACATCAAATACTATCACATCACCGAAGTTCAAGTAAGATGCCCTTGATCTCCCATCAGCCCAAAATACATTTTGGGTCGTTCCATTCTCATCTAATTCAATTTCAAAGAAGAAATCATGGTCTGTTGAATTTTTCTCTTGAAAGTACTTGATAACACTTAAGCATTGCCGCCCAACATCATTCTTACGTGTGCTTTTCAGATGGCTGATGCAAGATTGACTCGTCACTATGTCAATGTCGGCGCTATTGGAAGTTGCATTCAAAACTTTAGAGATGGCTGATGGTCTCATTCCGGTTTGATGAAGTGATTCAATCATATTCTTGCAGGATTCAGACAGACGACTATGAGACCGAAGCTTTGAAACTTTCGTTGGAGTTGAAGGGTAATGGCTGTGAATGTCCAAAAATTCTTCTACTTTCCACACCCCACACTTGCTTAGATGTATTCTCATATAAGCTTTGCAATCTTCTCTAACATCTCTACGCCTTTTGACTTCTTTCCCTATCTTCCTCTTGTCATTCATATCTTTCTTGCCTTCTTTCGAACATACAAATTTTCGAGATGTGATACAGTTCGTCTTCCTCGATCGATAAAAGCTACCCTTTCGAATGCCAAACCCTTGTCTTTTTGCATATTGGTTGTAAAAATCATATGCAGTTTTTTCCGAAGAGAATTCCATGCCCAAGCAAGGGGTCATATTTTCAAAGCATTCGGATATTTGTAAGGCGTCACCTTCATTTTCTGTTTTGTCAAAATCTTCACTATCCTTGTCAAATTCTTCATTTTCTTCACAATCTTCTTCTGTAATATGCATTCCATGTCGAGTCAACGACATTTCGTGTATCTGATCTTCATTATCTTCCATTGAACTACCTGCAAGTTTCCATGTATAGCATATCATCATAACCAACGATTAATGAAAATAAACAATCATTTTAAATAAATCAACATCACGCCATTAAAGAAAAAGTTTTTCTCAATTCAATTTCAACCCGAGGAAACATGAACGAAAGAAAGACATCCCAAATATCCCATTCCACATACATCTAAAGAAAGGACCCTCAAAGTTCACCTCAAATCAATAAGCAAAACAATTAGAAATCAATTATTTAATTTTATGGGATTTTATTGTATTTTTTTATATTTTTATGCATGTATGTCGTAATATTGACTCGAGTCGGGAGCGAGTCAAGTTTTAATTACAAAACTACCCAACCCTATGTTTTTCCCGACCTTCTCCCATGTTTCTTCTCCTACCAACCGATTGCCCCCCACCCCCTTCTTTCTTCTAGATTTATTTCATAATATTGACACGAGTCGGGAGCGAGTCAATTTTTAATTACAAAACTACCCCACACCTAAACTCACCTCCCGGTGGGTAGACGGAGACGGTGGTTTCAGCAACCGGGCGGCGGGCAGCGGATTTCGGCCACTCCCCGGCCGTGCAGCAATTGGTGTGCTGTGACGACCGACCTTCCGGCGGGACACAGACGGCAGCGGGAAATAGATGAAGCCTCTCGTCACCCCTGTTTTCTGGGTAATATGGGGCCGGTGACAACAACGCCGGAGTGGCAATGTGCGGCGAGGAAGCGGCCGTCGGAGCGGTCGGAGGGGGAATAGGCAAGGTCGGCGAGGGCGGCGGGGCGGGGGTTGGGAGAGGGACTGATCATCGTGGAGGGAGATGGAGGCGGAGGCACGAAACAGAGGAACTGGCTCCCCTCTGGCCGTCGAAGGATAGCGGGCGGCCGATTTTGGGGAGCCCCCGACCGTGCAACGCTTGGCTTGTGCGGCGGGGGACTGCGTACGGCGGACGGCTTTCGAACTAAGAGGATGGAGGGCCGGCAGCCGTCGGCCACCCCTCAGCTATGCACCGTGCGGCGCGGCGACCCAACGGCTGGAAACAGAGCAGCCGCCTCCCGACTGTGCAACGCTTGGCTTGTGCGGCGGCGGACTGCGTGCAGCGGCGGACGGTGTGCGACGGCGGACGGCTTTCCAACTAAGAGGATGGAGGGCCGGCAGCCGTCGGCCACCCCTCTGCTGTGCACCGTACGGCGCAACGACCCAGCGGCTCGAAACAGGGCAGCCGCCCCCAGACCGTGCAACACTTGGCTTGTGCGGCGGCGGACTGCGTGCGGCGGCGGACTGCGTGCGGCGGCGGACTGCGTGCAGCGGCGGACGGTGCGTGACGGCGGACGGCTTTCAGACTAAGAGGTTGGAGGGCCGGCAGCCGTCGGAGACCCCTCGGCTGTGCACCGTGCGGCGCGGCGACCCAATGTCTAGAAACAGAGCAGCCGCCCCCCGACCGTGCAAAGCTTGGCTTGTGCAGCGGCGGACGGTGCGCGACGGCGGACTTCTTTCCGACTAAGATGATGGAGGACCGGCAGCCGTCGGCCACCCCTCGGCTGTGCACCGTGCGGCGCGGCGACCCAACTGCCAGAAACAGAGCAGCCGCCACCGCTTCACCCCATTTCCTCCCCCGCTTCCTCTTCTCTCTGGCTGCCGGCGATTCGTGACGCAAGCTGACGGCTTTCCGACGAATGGAATGTCAGCTCGGCGGACGTCGGTGACCACTCGGCCGTGCAGCGTCCGGCGCGGCGACCCAACGGCCGGAAATTTGGATTTCGACCGCCTCCCCCGCTTCCTCTTCTCTGACCGTCGACGTTTCTTCAACCCAGCCCGATGGCAAGCCGATGTAGGGGATGGAGGGCCGGTGGCCGTCGGCGACCCCTCGGCCGTGCAGCGTCCGGCGCCGGCGCGGTGAGCTGCTGGCGGGAATGGCGGGAACAGCACCAGGGACTCCCCGCTTCCCTGTTTTCGTTTATTTACTAGGTTTGATTGCAGCCGTTGGATTGAATCCAACGGCTGCAATCAAACTGCAGCACAGCCAAGTTAGCTGTGCTGCAGTACACCAACATTAAACCGTATATATATATATATATATATATATATATACGGACATTTTAATACGGACCATCCGATCATTACATGATATTAATAAAAAAACTCGTTCCCTTCTTTTTCGGTCGCCAACAGCGGTCTGGGCCATTTAAAAACAGCGAGGACATGCACGAGAACACCCATCATCATGACCGTTGATGCTCCGGTGAGAGTGGGGAAGAAATAAACCCTCTTAGGATTTGGAGCTACCAAGCAGGTGGGCGTAATTTGCTATCAGAAAATTTTTCTGGTCTTGTGACCATAAAATTCAGACTATAATGAATGGTAACTTTGATGATTTTTTTAAAAAAAATATTTTGATTCGTTAGAGCTTAAAGTGGGAAAAAAGAAACCGTCGGAGGAAAGCCAGAGGTCACTGTATTGAGGCTGCGGATTGCTACAGTGAACCGCTGTCGCATCCATTGACCGGGGATAGGTTTGGGTTAAATACGGATTGAATATCGTTGTATCCTTGCCATGTGTCACATGAATGTTGACGCACATGGGATTGCCGATCATCATGACCATTGATCCATTCTGATCCGTGTCTGCAGTGTGCGGAAGCAATACCCACTCACTATCATGAGAACTTGGGTCCGCAGAGTCCATCTGCTTCTTGCTCTTGTTGCTGCGAGGTGAGATCTTCTCTGTTTTCTTCCCCACTTTCAACTCTAGCTCCATGGCTTTTCGTTTAACTGTTAGGAAAAAATTTTTAAAGTTAGAAATTAATAACACCGAACACAAAATATAAAAAGTAATGCTTGAGAAATAAAATAAAACAAAACTAAAAGAACAGAGATTTAACGTAGAAAACCTTCCATTTTCGAAAGTCAATAACCACAGGACAACAACGAACAATTTACTACTTCCACCAAAGATTATAGTCAGTCAAACATGTAAAGATGTACAAGAAGAGTACTTACCTAACCTATACGATTGAGATTATAAGATTTTTTACAACATTTCTCTTGCTCAATACTTTGTATAAGATTAAACTAGTAAATAATATTGATCCCTTTTTTATCTCTATATCTTTTTATTTTTCTCTCACATCTTGTCTTCTCTTGTCTTGTCCTGATTTTAGAATGAGGCAAGTGAATTTCTATTTATAGAACTGGTTTGAGGCCTTTCATCTTCCATGAAAAAACAAACAGTCACCTCTGTTTGGTATCCCGAGATTCCTTTAGTATTTCGAGTGTGACAATAAGCTACATATCATTAATATTCATAATCATAAATATTAACAATCTCCCACTTGGAGACCGATTGGAGCACACTAGTCCTGATTCTTCCTCCACTTGTTCGTTGTATAAGTCCTTTACCTTCATGTTAGTGCAAGTTTTCCCCATTGCTTTCTACACAAGATGACATCCCCCTTATATAGACATTAACCCGTGTTTATTCGACAACTCCAACCAAATCTCATACACGTCTCCAACAAACTTACATCTAACGTTGGCATCCTCATCTCCACGAAGATGAGGTTTATCTCCACGTCAATCATGTATATCTTCTGGAGTTGATTACACCCAACGTTCTAACGTTGGCTAAGGATTGATCTTGATAACTATCAACACCGTCATCATCCTTATCAACAAATCCACTCAAGCATATCCTTCGGTGCATGTTGGCTACATGGTCTAGCCCTCCTGGCTCGACCTTAACCAGCCTCTTGGCCATCGACCCCACCTCTCGACATTTCCAGCACAACGCTACACTCCAGTACTATAATCCCTGCTACCGCTGGAATCCCCTTGCACCACTCGAAAACCTCAACCAAACACCGGTATATTGGTATCCAGTTCTTGGTCACATCCACGCGCTCGTGCCTGAGTACCGGTAATTGCTGCTCGCTTGTCTCGGTAATCTCGATCACTGCCGATACTTGCTCTCGATAGTCATCTCCCGACCAGCTTGATTGTGCTCGCTACTTGGAACCCGTCACGCCATCTTGAGGTTTCTCGATGTCGATGTAGCGACATGCTCGGTGTTGACTACTGATCATCCTCTACCGCTACGCCCGCTATCAAATACTCTACTCATTCTAAATCCTAGAACTTGCTAGTACACCTCGGTCATCCCACATGCTCTATGCACCGCAACTTGATCTTTGCCTATAACTCTAACACGGATTAACACTAGCAAGTTGTTTCTACCACTCGGATAGAACCTACTATCTGTCTTGGACACGGGATGACTAGGAACAACCGTCAAACCTTAGCTCCCAACACATCCAATGGACTAGACCTATAACAGTCCTCCCTCACCAATAAGACCTGATTTCTTTATCGGAGGGTTTAGCCCTGCCCAGTACTTCATGATCATCCTTTCAAATTACCACAAGTCCCTCTCCTTTTCTCAACTAGCCTCGCTTCTCAGTTCCCCCTTCCACTTGATGAGACACTCCATCCGTTCCTTTAAAGTCCCCAGGCTAACGTGCCTATACTCCAAAATCCTCTCACTTTTTTTCCAAATTGTTGTCAGACGATAGGGGGAGTTCTCTTTGGACGAGCTCTCCTCGGATTGACCAAATCCATATAAAAAGGTTCGAGAAAACTAGCAGGGAAAATTGGGTGAAGCTTGTACCCTTGTGTCTTCTCCACCTTACAAGGACCATCATACCTTTACACCATTACACGATGTACCTCGATACATCTGATTTTCTCCCAAATCAGTGGTGTGAGCTTCAGCTTTACTTTGTCCCCCACGCTAAATGACAATGCCCTCAGAGTTAGCATATCTCTTCATTATGCTCGTTGCCTCAGCCATTGAATCCACTTCCTCCTTACACAGTTCTTGCCTATCCTTGGCAAACTTGTGTACAGTTGAACCCCATACTCGACCTCGCTGTAGAGTGACCTCTAATGGTGTAAGAGGTTGGTAGCTTGTAGCAACTTCAAAAGGACCAAGCCTCGCAGCTGAATAACAATGCAGATTATAACAAAGTTGCGCTGCCTCAAGAAGTTCCAACAAGTTCCTCTAGTTGGCTATGACGAAATGCCTCAATACATTCACCCTTTCAATCTTCCCGTCAGACTGAGATTGGTTAGCTAAAACAATGTCGGTCGGGATGACAATACTTCCCCACGTTCCTGAAGAACCATTTAACAGTAGTCACAACTGAACACCCTTGTGGTATTGCTCCGAATACGAGTACTTAGAAAACTGACCCACTAACCTTGCTTACATTCCCTTCATCATAGGGAATCCGGACACCAAGTCCATTGAGACCGAGATCCATAGTCTCAAAGGTGTAGGTAGTGGTTGCAGCAACCCAGCCTCTAACCTTCTCTCCACCTTATCGTATTGACCCACCAGACAAGATCTGACAAAAACTTCATTATCAGCCTCCATTCTCGCCAATAATACGCCCTATACATTAGAGCGTGTACCTGGTCCCTACCTGGATGTCTTACCCGCTGGGTATCGTGGGACTCCTCTGTAAGCTTTCATCTTAGTCTACCTGTAGGGACACATAGACGACCCCACTAGCATAGAGTAAATCATCATCTAACCAATACATGTGAGTCCAGCCCCTGCTGACTCTGTCAGCTAGCTTCTTGTCTGTGAGATATGCTTCTAACTCTCTGACCTGCCCCAATAGCTCCTACCACCTTGCTTGTCTCACAGATTTCTTCTTCTGGGTCCTGAAGAATGTGTTAGCCACATTGTCCATGATGACAATGAACTCACATCCCAACAAGCAAACCCGCCATACTCTTAGACAATGCACCACAACCTCCTGCTGGAGTATACCACCCACGGTTCTGTCTGAAGCGTTTGTCACCACTCCAAATGATTGATGTAGTTGCTTCTAGTATAGATGATTCTAAATCTACATCCTCCACCATTGATAATTTGTTCCATTAAATTTCTCAATCTTCCCGGTCTTGGAAGTGTCTACTATGACTCCTACTCAAATCAAGATCCGATTGAATGGGAGTTCCAAATTTTCCACAGACTGTGCCAATTGTTGAGAAAAATCCCCAAAGTTAAAGATCAATAATAGCGAACACAAGATATGCAAGCAAAAGATATGTCTGAGTAATAAAATAAAACAAAACCAAAAGAACAAAAATTTAACTTGGAAAACCCTCCTTTTCGGGAGTCAAAAACTACAGGACAACAACGAATAATTTACTACTTCAACGAAAGATTACAGACATCAAACATATAGAGATATACAAGAAGATTACTCACCCAACCTATACTATTAAGATTACAAGATTTCTCTCTCAATACTCTATATAAGATTAAACTAGTGAATAATATTGATCCTTCTTATCTCTATATCCTTTTTCTATTTTTCTTTCACATCTTGGCTTCTCTTGTCTTATCTTATTTTAAGAATGAGGCAAATAAGCCTCTATTTATAAAGCTGGTTTGAGGCCCTTCATCTTTCATGAAAAAACAAACAGTCACCTTTGTTTGATATCTTGTGATTCCTTTAGTATTCCCAGTGTGACAATGAGCTACATATCATTAATATTCATAATTACAAATATTAAAAAATTTCTCCTCACCATCGTTGAGCTGATTTTTGGCACTAATTTTAGCTGCCGACGAGTGTCTCTGACCATTGTATCGCATCCTATCTATAGCCCTCAAATCTGGGAGTCAGCCATGACCATCATCAACTGCTGCCCATGCTTATTCCCCCATCGTAGACATGGTTTTTAGCTGCCAATCACTGGAGCTCTATCGTACCATCTCACTACTGAAAGCTCTATTCTGACCACATACGGTACCGACGTGTTCTACGTCAGACATGAAGTCAAACGCCATCGGTCTCCACCACCATCACTGCCGCAATCATCGCTAGTGAACCGCCAAAGTTTTTGACCGCCGCTTTTCGAGCTAAATTCCTGCAACTAGAGCCACCGTTGAGTCTTGGATTGGTCCCAACAACTCCCTTGCACATCCAGCTATCGATCGCCACTTGTTTCACCCTCAACTGTCACCGGAATCATCACCGTCGTTCACTGCTCGCCACCGGACATTTTCATTTTATTTGGCCAAATTCGGGCCAGTCGCTAGTGGGTCACGGCCGTTTTTTGTTGTTTCACCATCGACGCCTCACCAGAGAGCTTTTCCAACCCTCACCATCATCCTTGCTGTCACCATTGCCGGAATCGTCGTCGGTGATTCTCCATGGCCTCCCTTCCCTTCTTTAGTAAGTCAACCCATAATATTTTCTTGACCCGACCTGACCCTAGATTTTTTTTTTATGACTCGAACCAATGCAAGGTATGACCCAAGTCCCTTCCCTTTGAGAATTGAGTTTGGAGGGTAACGTGGCCATTATAAAAAATCCATTGTCTCTCTCCCTCCTATAGATAATTTACAAAATTTGTCCTTCTTCTCATAGATAATATGTGAAATTCGAATCCCACCTACTAGCAGTTGTCTCTTAAAAAATTTATTTATATCAGTAACATGTAAGTATTTTTAATATTTTGAGCTTTTCATTGTTTTTTGACCTTTTTTTAAAAGATATTCTTGTTTTGATTACTTTGTTATATACTGATTGACAATACTTGAATAATTAATTTAAAATTGGCTTAGTATAAAAAGGTCGTAGTTAATTTTTACATAGCAAAAAGTGATGATTAATTTGTTTCATTATATGTTGTTGTTTTTTTGCTCTGGAAAAAAATATGTTTTTTTGTTCTTTTTTATTTTTGAAAGCAAAATGTTGGTTAAAGTAAAGCTCCTAATTTGGGTGTTTTTCTTTATTTTTAATAAATATACTAGATGCATTGGGTTAAAAAAAATGAAATGGGCACACCCCCGGCTGCAAACACCGTACGCCCATTACCCTGTGATGAGTCCGCACAATCATAGCTGCTGGAGCCCCGAATACGTGTGTCACAGGGCATATAGAAATTTCCATCCCCTCCCGCCAAATTTGTCTCCCATAGCTTTGCATTGGCAGCAGAGCTCAAGCAAATATGGGCAATGGCCAGCTCAAACGGCAAGACCCTTTGCGTAGTCTTCTTCCATAGCTTCTTGGTGCAGCAGTTCACTCTCCGCACCATCTTCCGAGAACCCCTTACTACCTTTCATCTGCCAAAGGTTCTAATCGTATGGATCCAAGCTGAAAAAGTCTGCGATGAATCTCACAATGTTAGGCTTTATCTTGCTTCTTCTTTTTTAAATGTTTCATCAATTGATAGCCAGATCTTCGTCTTTGGTTTTGGTTACTCATGTGGTTTAAGATTCTGATTTGAAATGTTAGAGGAATGATTCGGATTAGAAGTCAAGAGGGCTTGTTGTGTTGAAAAGAAGCTTGGACTTCCCTTTGCAAGGCAATAATTCTAGTGGATTTTGGGGACTTGTCTCCCAGAAGATATATAATGGAATTCATTCTATATGCTTGTTGAAGGGAACCAAAAATGACTGGTTTCATTCCTCATCTTAAACAGATCAGATCAATTATACAAGGAAATTACTAGAGGCAGTGGATGTTGGTTTTGTAATTCGAGCGCGGGAAGTAAAAGAATCTCGAAAACATGGGAACTGGGTTAGTGTACAAAGGGAGCTTTACCTCATTGTATTTGAAGGAAAACATTGAAAATTGATGAAATCTATTTTCTTCTCAGCTCTACTTCTATGATTCTTCGAGTCCATCTTCCTCATCCTCACCATTGTTAATTCCTCTTCATTTCTCCTTATCCTTTCTTCTTTGGTCCACTCATGTCATGTTAAGAAGGGGTATTTTCTGTGATCTATCGGAAACAATGTTGGCTATTAAATACACTGATTGCTTATGGTATTTCCGCACAAATAATTTACTTCAATTTGTTGGCTATGGTATGGGGTAGTTTCGGGTTGAGTTCCATTTTGGTTCTGGTTATGTAATTGAGTTCAGGTCTTATTTTGGGGGGGGGGACAATGTGCGCGTACGCATCATATTGAGGTTCTCATTCTAAATCAGATCAGATAACACAAACATATCGTGGTTGCCGAATTTATTCAATTACTTTCTTTCGATTGTTAAATTTCATTGTTTTATTAATTTAATTGTTTACTTTATAGTGAAGTCTAAAACTTTCATCGAGAAGAAGCACAGAAGCATCCTATCTGGCTTTAATAGATTGTTCCATTTGTAATTTTTCAACTTTGCAGTCAAATTATTTGTACCATTCTCGGGACTGATGTGACAAGTTTATAATTGGTCCATGTTTCATGTACAATCTAAGTATACTTGAGAAGGATGTTATTCGATTTGCAAGCTTTAGCTTAGACTTGTTTCACAGCACCGGTACCTTTGTTTTTGAAAAGCATATATTCACAATTTATTTATGGTGCTTCAAAGTTTGGGCTTCCAAAGCTACAATCCAATGGGCCGACTTCACATTACACAGCAAAGGGCCTGATTAATTAAGTTCGTTTAAGCCCATAAATCGTCTCCCCCTCGTGATTATGGAATTTTTATCTTCCAAAGCAACCAATTATATTCATGGAAGACAACTTATTGTAAAAGACATCTGCTCGACAGCAACTTGTAAACTTCTTAGCTTAACTATCACAAATTCTCATACCGTGCACAACAAATTCATGATAAATGCAGAGCCCGGGAGTGCACTAGTTAGTAACAGCTTGTATTCACTTTGGGCATGCACTTCGTTTTGGAACTAACTCGTTAATTTCTGCTTCTTACATCATGTATTCACTTCCATTCAATGTAGCACATCTATCGCATTGTTGGAACTAAGATATGCATGATAGTTTGCATGATGATCAGAAGGATTGCTTGGTCAGTCTCGGACTAATGCAAGTCTGTACTTGGGACCAAACTCCATTAGCAGGAAGCCCACTATTTTTTTCCAACGGGGAAGACAAAGCAAACGGGGGGTTTAGAAAATGTGTGCATCTAGTGAAGAAAATTTGGAGGCAGACACCTACTCGTAGCGACATTCTCGAGTCGACCCGGCCGGTTGCTTTCACGTGGGCAACGAGCGCACCCAACTCGGACCCGCTACCGATGACTCATCATCTCCCCTCCCCCCAAGTCATAACTTAACATGGGGGAGGACTCAACCCCCTGACTTGCACTCGTATTTTTTCAGAAGCTTCCAATCAGACCGGTGTTCCAATGGTCCTACAATAGCCAATTGTCGGACCGATCGGCACGTATATATATATATATATTAAAGAAAATGGGGAGTAGTGAATCTTTTTGGCAACACCTTGTTAATTGCCAACACTAAGTGAATAGCATACTCAAATGTGAGCAACTTTAATATATTTTGCCTTGGAAAGAAAACTTAAACATATGCTGCCCGGAAAATCTTAGATATATGTTATTTCGAAGAAAATAGAAATTTTAAGTATAAACAGTATTGATAAATAAAAATGGCAATTGTATTAATAATTGAATTAGTTTTCATATATACATGTTCATGAAAAGTGATCTATTAACAGTTATATATAAAGTAAAAAAATTAAAGCATAATATTATAGACTTCATTATCATTAATGATCGTATTTCATAAGGCTTTTTTTAACAAAAACCCTAAACAATTTGTAGAGCAATGATCGATAAATAAATGCGTAAAGAACTTATTTAAAAATATTTGATTCTTTAATTGACATATATGTTGAAGTTCATATAAAAATTTGTCGAATTAGCTGAATTCGGCATGCACTGTCTGATTAAATTATATGTCCTTACCTTTTTGTTTTTTGTTTTTTTTTGAGAATGGTTATCCACACTTTGTGGCGCACCCAATTCTCGGTCTCCATGACTCGAAACGATTGCTTCTCACAGGGGTCATGACTGACTTGATGACGGACCCAGCGATCCCGGAAAGACTCGAAAGTACAAATGGACGGCTCCGATTGACTCTTTCCGTTTCCGGTCTGATCGGGAAATTCGCGGGAACCGGGTCCCGCTTGGAATTTTTACGGTCTACCATGAAAACGTCACCTTGACACACACCACTGTTTCCCAATTTGATGCTTCTATATATGTGGTTCCATCTTCTTCATTTTTGGTCGAGAGACCCAGTTCTAAGCTTGAGAGGGAGTGTAGCTAGCTCATCAATGGGGGCTAGTGACTTGAGTACCATTGTTACTAACACTGGCTCTCCATATAATTCTGCTTCTTACCCTTCCAATTCTATGTCACCCCCTTCTTCTCCGCCTGTTGTCGTCAGCCCCTGCGCAGCCTGCAAGATCCTTCGCCGGCGGTGCGTCGAGAAGTGCGTGCTCGCGCCTTACTTCCCACCTTCCGAGCCGCTCAAGTTCACCACGGCGCATCGGGTGTTTGGTGCTAGCAACATCATCAAGTTCTTACAAGTAAGAATAAGATACATAGATACATGTTATGTAATTATCGTATCGTTCGGATACATGGAAATTTTAGACGATCAACCGGATTATCTTTTATTTGTATAGGAGCTTCCCGAGAGCCAAAGGGCGGATGCCGTGAGCAGCATGGTGTACGAGGCGAATGCCCGGATTCGAGATCCGGTGTACGGCTGCGCCGGAGCAATATGGCAGCTTCAGAAGCAGGTGAGTCAGTTGCAGGCGCAGCTGGCCAAGACCCAGGCAGACCTGGTGAGCATGAAAAGCCAGCAAGAGAGCCTTATCGCCATCATTTGTTCCCTATCCCCCTCTCCTGATTCGGCCTCTTCTTCGCCCGATCATGATCTCTCAGACAATTCCTACCTCTTCTCTGCTAATCACAACCTTCTTTCCAATGCCGCAGCCGTCTCCACCACCGGCGTCTATGTCGACGACTCGGCAACATGGGAATATCTCTCATGGGCATGATGGTATTAATGTGATGTGACGAAGATGAATATGTCGACCAGCTTACTTAAGAAATAAAACTAATTATTCTGTACTCGTTCTTTATTTTTGCTTCCGTTCAATGGGTAGCTGTTTCGGACATTATGAAATAATCAGTCGGCATATAGTTTATAGAGATATGTAAAATATTCAATCTTCCAAAGGAGGATAACAGTTGAAAAATGATCCTCATTTCCCAGTTCTTTACTCTTACCAATAGAATTAATATTCTTGTTGGTGTATTTTATTTGTGGAGACACACATAAGGGTAGACTCATCAAATTAATAAATAGATTAATAATAATTTAATATTTATCAAATATTATTTTCTGATATTTTTCCTATCAATTAGTTTGATATAATAATAAAAAAAATTATAAATATTATATCATCTCTTTAACATCAATCAAAGATAAAATAAAGAGTTACAATATTTTCATGAAAATCATTTTTTTAATGATTAATTTTGAATTGTAAGCGTGGTGACTCTATTCATCAGGATAAATTTTTATATTATTTATATTTTTTTGTATATATTTAATTTCATTGAATATTAACGCTACTTTTATTCCAATTGTTGGAAACTGCAGTTTTCATTCAAAACCTTTGTGTCAATCAAGAAAGATGCTCATAGTACAGACATGTTCGGAACTCAACTGTACTAACTTAGGATTTTGTAAGTAGAGGAAAACGAATCGGAAGCGTGTGAGAGTTTATATGGTTGACAATGTGATGAGAGAGCTGCCAGTGAAGTGGAGAAGTCGATCCCAAGTCAATCGTTGAATTTGCAGATTCTCCTATGCAAACATTTCCCCTTAATTTCTTTTGACGTCATGTATAGTCATTTAATATGTCACAACAAACATTTGTCGTCGTAAAGATCATCTTCAAAAGTTCTAATATGAAAGCCTTTTCCATATTCATGTTTTTCTATACGCGTGTTAATTTATTGTATATTTAAACAAACTACCACTCTTTCTTTCTTTTTTATTTTTTATATAAAACATTGGATACCTACACACACATACATACATATATACATATATATATATACATACATATATATATATATATATATATATATAATTCAATAATTCACCCACTTATTATAAAGACATATAATTGGCATTTTAGGATGAGACATGGATCTTCTCATAATTTTTTCCCACGTAAGCTTCCTTTTTTTATTGAAATACGTAAGCTGGTTCTTGTTTTGAATGCACTCGTCTACCAAAGAGAACTTCATGCAGTAACTCCAGGCTTAGTCAATATCATTTCTTTCCAAACATGTGGCCCTAGTTTCAGAGCTAATTCAGGAGCTTTTTGTTTGTTTGTTTAATGAATAATGACGGATAAATAATGAAGGTGGTTAGCAACGCGGAAATTGGGTTTTCATAAATAACGCATTTTGTGGATCGTAACTTGGAGTTATTATAAAGTTCGTCAAATTATCCCAAGAAGCAAGGCGTAGTTTGCCATCCAACTTGTGAGTCACATAGCCAAAAAAATCACTTCAAAGTCACGTAGGTAAGCACGAAAGACACGCTTCAGACTCTTTAGGTTAGAAAAGTCTTACAGTTACGTAGAGCGAGCTAGACGAGGAAAGCCAGAGACATGTATCGGGTGTTAGTTTGTATTGGGTAGGTCGGATGAAAAGCAAGCTGCTTTATCACTGTATGAACATCTTCCTAATATGTTACCTAGATAGCCTTAGTTGAAATCTACCTTAGCTTGTATTATCCAAAGAGTTATATTACATATATAGATAGCTATAATTAAGAAAAGCTATCTATAATATGTATAGAATCTACAAGACCATGATATATAGATATACACACATACGTAAAATATATATAGGTCATACGTACATATGCTATAATATATATATATATATATATATATATATATATGCGTACAGACCAGATATACTACTATAAGTTTATATATATTAAACAAAATTATTGAATTAAGAAGAGTTCGACTGATTCTAGTTAAGATGACGTCGTCATTGGCATAACAAGGACTCTATTAATCTAGAATTCCGGCTCTTGAAGGTTTCTTCTTGGAAATAGTGTTGTTCACACCAGAGATTACGGGGTTCGCTCAAGACTTGCAACACACATATACACAAGTCAGTCCGACTATATATCGATCACTTTCCACATCTACGTCTCGATATCATTCTCGCTACGGGGTATTTATGTAGAATCTTGCTGGCTTGTTATTAGTCGACCTGCATCTTTTTCTTTGTGATGACTACTGTTGATCTGAACGCGCGATGTTGTCTTACAAAAGAACTAATCAAATATATATATATATGAAGACTTGAAAATATCACAGATATTACCTACATTTTCCAGAGCCTCTTATTGAAGGGGTACGTAAGGATATATATGCGCGTGTTTCGACTTACCCCCCTAAATTAGGAATAGCATCTAAAATTAGTTTTGGAAAGGAATCCACCGCAACTTAAATTATGATCATGGCCGATGCCCAAATCCCGATTATTTGTAAGAGATGTAACGCAGAATTTTTTATCACAATTACGATATAACCAGAAAGGGAAATACGTACAACCCGACCAATGCCCGGTAGAAGCTAACTCATGGGCGATATTGATATCAAGACCTAACCAGAGAGGGAAGCATGTACAACCTGACCAACGCCCTTTGCAAGCTAAGTCATGGGTGATATTGATATCAAGACCGTGTTTTTCTTAGCTGGTTATATATATAGGATCCTTAATTAATGAGTCAACAAATTGATTACTCCTATTTAGCATTTTATTATCCTAACATCAAGCATTAAATAATTTTACTCTCTCTTATACAATAGGAAAATATTTTTTACCCAAAATTATATACTAATTTCTACAAATCACATATTGACTCTTAAATGATATATATATATATATATATATATATATATATATATAAACAAATCTGTTGTATAATTAACACATGTAGTTAATATATTTACTCTTATTAATATTAAGGAAATTAAAAGTTCGGCTCTTGTAAAAAGGAGATTGAGATTTGACCAATTAAAATATAACAAAATTAAAAATAAAATAAATTATTATAATATGTCTTCTCATTCAATTAAAGTTAATTATCTTTAAATTTTAAATTTATCTATAAGATGTCATATAATTATAGTCGATTATCTCATTGAATGAGTGCTTATTTATAAACATAGACTCTATCTCTAGATGCCGCACCCGCATAAGACAGCATTGTGTCTAGTATATATGAGTTGAGTCTACCAGACCAAATGAACATTCGGAATACAAACAGTTACTAACAGCAAATTACTTTTCATCCTTAACTCATGTCAAACCTTATATACTTACCTAAGAGCTGATTTAATAATTCATCCATAACATATAACTTAGTTTTTATTTGTCACATATAGAGCGCAAAGTGGCACAGATTATAAGAGAGTGTTAATGGATGTTGATGTGTACCCCTGCATATGTTTTATTCCCTATTAAACTAAGTCATAATTAATTTAGCTCCCGCAAAGAATTTATTAGCACTATATATTATGTGTGTGTGTGCGGGCGCGCGTGCGCGCGTGATGTTATTCAGGCATAATGATTAACATTTGATCAAGATTAATTGGTTGGTGCATTTGATAATTACCATATTGTTGAGATTGAGATTGATTAAAGAATTAAAATTAATGGGAACATATTTACGTACGAAGGTGTCGGCAAAAACAAATGCTTCGTTCAAAATATGACGCAGCTTTTCCATTGTTTTCTTACTCAAGATCATATAAGGAGAGACAAGGCTTTCTCATGTTTCGCAAAAGTCTCACCTATCATGGTAGCTTGAAGCACATGACGAGGCAGCTTTTATCAATATATGCACTTGAACTGGAACCGTGTTTGACTAACAAATAGACTTTCCCACTAAAGCCATCTACTTCCACATAACAAGACTTCGTCATCCACATTGATAAACCAAAGTCAATCCCTAATCATCTTTTGTCAGCGTTTTTTCTTGATCGGACAAATTCCGTTCTCTTTTCTATAGTTAATTTATAGGATAAACAACTTACCTGCGCTATTTCTTTAAACGACGTCATTTGATCATCAAAACAAAGAATAAGAATTATAAATGGTTCTCATTAATTAGTTGGGCATTATGAATTTTCGTGATAAACTGCTGTTGGGAAGCGTTTTGAGGATAAATAACCACTGTCAATGAAATTGAAATCCGGAGTCAGGCACTGTATGAGCCCGAATTGCAGATTATGAGAACTGGGTTGATTATAATAAGGATTTGGTGGCAACTACTCAGTTCAAGTGGAGATGGTGGACTACAATCTTATTTTTCTACCAACATCTCTACCTAATAAAATTCTAAAGCCTGCAGTCTACCTTTACCAATTAATTGAGTATATAAAACTTGAGACTGCTTGCCTGGATAATATCTCCAACTAGACTACGTACGCACATTACCCTTTGAGCTAGCCCAAGAGATAATTAAGAATATTATGGTCGTTAAAAGTTTGATATATAGGCTGCCAAATTTTTTTGTCCAAGTCGTCACTGAGTAGGCTGAATTACATGCAAAGTGACAAGATTTTCGGTAGGAAGTAATATTAGTTTTCTGGATGAAAACAGATCAGTTCCCAGACTTTGGTAGGATAATATTAATGTACGTAATCAATATAGATATGTATATGTGGAATATTGTCGCGTCTCTATATATTCCATGGCCATTAGCGAATTCGTTTCTAGGTTTGGTTTATGGCAAACCTAGCTTGATCATTTGAGTAACCATCAGTAAGGACCAGTTTGAAATTGACCAGTAAAAATTATAATAAATTTTCTCGAGGGAGAAAAATCGTCGATAGTTTTTGACTGGGATATCTATCAAATTATGCAATTTTCTGTTTGTTGATTTCACCAATATCTTGCAAAATATTGAATAATATTCATGAAAAAGTTATTTGTTAATTAATAGATATATCATTAGTTAATTTGTAAGTCCTATCCTCTAGCTGATCAATTACCGGACTCTGACAATTCTCCTCATCGTCCACTTATAATATGTATACAGATAAGCACTTAGTTCAAGTCGAATAAATTTAGCAGTTTCATCTAATTAAATTGGCTAGTTTCTCAGACAATACGCTGTTGTTTTTCGTGACAAGCCTCCACCTCCGTAACTCGTGGAGTTAATCTAGACTGAGATTTTTTATCATGTAACATTGTTATCATAAACATAACATCATTAGGATCAATTGATGTGATTTGACACCAAACATGATGTAAACGAACCTGTGTGTTTTTACCTCGCATGAGTTAGTTTGAGGGTGACCTTTCTTACAACGTACTTTTTTTATTAAAAAAAGGACACTTTATAGCTTCTCTTAATATTACCGACCTACTAATATTGTCAATGGGTCAGTTGGCCATGGGTTGGTTTAGTTACAAGACTCAAAGTAACCCGATATAAAATACCCGGACTTAAATCCAAATATACTTTTTTTAATTTAGACTCAAATATAATTTAGCAAACCTAGACCGGAAGTGAGCCTGAACCAATAATAAATATATTACATATAATTATATTAAAATATAAAATTTTTTAAATATTTTATTACAATTATTATAGTAATAATAAATATATAACACATTTTAAAAGACTATGTACACAATATAATATGAATAAAATGTAAATTTTTAAACAAAAATTAAATATTTTCGGGTTCGGTTCCTTATGGGGATCAGGCTCCTTAAGATTAAAATCTAGACCTGATATAAAACAAGTATTAATAAAATCTGGACCCGTAGACCCATATTTGATGATTGAACTCAAACTCGATATGTTTGTGTTTGGTCGATCGGATATCTTGTTTACCCAGATTCGTTGACAACATTTGGAAAGTATTCCAGGAAAATTTTATGTATGATTCCCATATGCGTAGCTCTCGTCTAGAAATGGACATATGTTACATACATGGTTGCATGAATCAGAATCAGAATCGGAATCGGAATCGGTTTTCTAGGGAGTCGGAATTGAAATCGGAATCGGTCTGAATCGGCCAGGAATCGGTTCAGTTGAATTGCCCTAAATCGGTCCAAATCGGTCATATACAAAAATTTGCCAACTCATAACAGAAATACCTGAAATACATAATTATATAATTTCTCAACATAAATACACAAATTTAAGTATTTATACAACAATCATAAAGGTATGTAATTATAACAATACAAGGTAGAGTCATACCTCAAAAAACAAATAAGAACATACCTGAAAGAACATACTCTTTATGAAATTCAAATAAAAGCAAACCTGAAGAAATATACTCTTTATGTAATAAACACAATTTCATATAATTACATACCTAAAAGAGCATCACAATTTATCATCAGAATACCACAATGTCATAAGTATATACACAATGTTATGTAGTGCTTAATACTAAATCATCTAATTCATCATCTAAATCATCTTCGGAGTCCGAATCATTATCACCAATCGGAATAGTAAAACTATCATCTGCATTAACACGAGACCCCTTCGTAAAAGGAAGCATAGAACTCCCACTCATATGAAGTCCCTCGGGTTCATGAGGCAAAGACAAATTATGTTAGGAGTTAATATGTACATCAATATCAACATTTTGTCCATTAGGAAGATGAGGCAAAGAAAAACCATCAGACGTAGTAGAACACGATCCAATTGCAATTTTCAATGTGTTGCCATTTTCATTTGCTACAAAGGTCTCTTTATCTACACCATCATTGTTGCCAACATTGGTACCAAAGACATCATCCTGCATAAAAAAGTCATACCCTATTCATTTCAATTCAAAAAAAAATTCATACACAAAATCATGAATGTGATGTAAGCTTTATTTAAACATACCGATGGGGATGGGTTGTCCTATTCTCCAACCCACTCATCTAACGAGTCTTCTAAACTCAAATGTTCACTAACTGCATCATATTTATGCCTCCACCTCAACTCGTTTTCTTTGACCCGCATGTTGTAATGAACATATACAAGATCATTTACTCTCTTCCTTGCAAGTCGATTTCTTTTTGGTATGTACTTGGTCAAAAGTGCTCCAATTACGTTCACAACCCGATGATGATGAAGTTTGACTAAGTATTCTAATAACTATTTTTTGTAGTTCAGGGTAGCTTATATCATGTTGCTCCCACTATGATGCTACATTTGATAAATTGATTTACTTATAAGCTTGCAATAAATATGAAATCTAGAGAAAGGTGGATTTTACTTGGGTGGAGGACTTTTCTATTGGTAATTGCAAGAGAATGTCCAAAATCTCCTTTTGCAGATATAAAATTGGACCACTACAAAGTATTAAAACAAAATGAATCATCATATTTAGTTATACATAAACATTTATATATAAAAATTAAAAATAATAGTATCTTGAACTGCAAAGATGTCATGGATCGAGCTACCTCATTGACTTCCAAACGACAAATGACATCATTGAATGCATGATACACTTCACTTGGCTACAAAATTATTCCCAATCAAACACAAGCAATATGAAATTGTTAAAAAAAATCATAAAAGATATGTAAGTCAAATAAGAGCATACAATAGTAAAGTCAGGGCGATAACGAGTTTGAAGATTAAGCATATATGATGCAGCATGAAGAGGATGATAAAATTGATTCGCCCATCTCTTGGTGATGATATCAACAAATAACTTGTATCGTTCGACTTTCATGCCATGTACCTCATTTATTTTTTCGATAGTCTTTTGCATTTCATCATAAACAAATGGCATCGAAGGTCTTTCATCACTATCTACCAATCTCAAAAAACGAACAAGTGGCTCAATTGTTTTATGCACAAATTCCATCTTCTTCCAAAAATGTGCACTTAAGACAATATTTTCTACTGCTATTCCATCCTCATTTTTGTAAACTTTAATGATGAATACATTTCAGAAACAAACATCTTTTTCAGTGCCTGCTTATGTTCTAGGAAACTAACAATCGTCAAAAAATGAGTAGCAAATCGAGTAGCCCCGGGTCTCACCAATTCATACCCATTTGTGAAATTATTTCTCATAAGAGCCAACAACCATGAGTGGTTGTATATTAGTTTGGTGACTTTTTGTGCATTCATAATGCATGTTCCAACTTTCTTAATTTTTGCAAAGTCCTTCAGCATCAGGTTTATACAATGGGCAGCACACGGAGTCCAAAATAAATGCGGTCTCTTATGTTCTAGCATCCTCCTGGCAGCTTTGTATGCCGAAGCATTGTCAGTAATAACCTGCACAACGTTTTCCTCCCCAACTTTTTCTACTACTTCGTCCAGTAAACTAAACAAATACGTAGCATCCTTTTTTTGTCTGAAGCATCAACTGATCCAAGGAAATGCATTCCTCTTGGGCAGTAAACTAGAAAGTTGATCAAAGTTCTACCGGAGATTGGTCCACCCGTCAGACACAATAGAGCAACCTGTTGTCTTCCAAGATGCTTTTATATCCTCTAAGCTAGCATTTATGGAAGCCACTTCAGTAGTAAGAAGATTACCTGACAAAGAATTTCTACTCGGAGGTTTGATCCCTTGATTACCGTATTTACTTGCTACATCAATCATTTTTTGAAAATAAGGCGAGTCTACAACATGGAAAGGAATGACACAGTGATAGAAGAATCGAACAATGGTTGTGTGCAAATGCTCTTTTGCTTTCTTTTCTATTGCCGTAGCAATCCTCATTTGACCTGATGTATTCTTCTTCTCACTTTCAACAATAGGTGCCTTCCTCTTCCCAGTAGACTTAGAGCACCCAACACTTTGCTCTCGAACGTCCATCACTTCCATATCTAAGTCATTCAAACCATATGACCCTATTTCTTCTCTAATCCTTTCTTTTTCTTTTTTGGCTTTTTCCACATTTTTGAAATAATCTTTCATTTTTTGTGTATCTGCTTCAAGAACTTTCTTACAAGCAGCAACATTTCCTTTGACTCCAGCAATATGTTGTTTGAAACGATATACCCCTCCACTTATGGTTTTTTGCAAAAGTTACAGATGACTTGCTTCTTAGATACATCAACTGGTCTGCCATATTCTCATCCAAAATCTATCTTCCTTGTGACTTATCTAGTATGAGATCTGTAATATAAAAACACTCACACCCGATATATAACAAATCAAATGAATTTTAAACTTGAATCAACCAAATTGCACAGCATACAATTGATCGAATTTGTGAACAACATACAATTTCAAATAATTGCATACAATTGTAAACAACATATAACAACACAAAAAATTTGCAATTGTATAGCACATAAATTTGCATAGCACAAATAAATTTGCATAGCACATATAACAACACAATTGCACACTCTCCCTACGAATTCGCATATCACATACACATTTGCACATATAAATTTGCATAGCACATATAACAACACAATTGCACACTCTCCCTATGAATTTGTATATCACATACACATTTGCACAACACATATCATGAAATTTGATATATAAATTTGTTCATGAATCCCAAATCAGCAATGAAAAAAATTTGTGAAGCCTAACCAACAATTTGCAAATTAAATTTTTTAAAAAAATCCAACTTTACACGAATAGGTCGGATGCCCGGTCGGAGGCGAGTCTCGCGGCCACTACACTGTCGGCCGGCCACACGTCGGAGGCCCGGTTGCGAGGGCGGCAGTGATGTCGGCAGCCCGGTCAGAGGAACAGTCGGCAGCCCGGAGTCGGTGGCGATTCGTGCGTTACAGAGCCGATTCGGTCTGGCCACATGTCAGCAGCGAGGTTGCGAGGTCGGCAGCCCGGTCGGCGGCGAGCCCGGAGTCGGGGACGCACGGCCGAGGGCGGAAACGGGGCGGCGGAGGGCGGACGAGCAATGGCGGTGTGGGGGAGCGGGTTAATTTTAGGTTTTTAAAATCAAAATTACCATTTTACCCATGCTTAAATAATTTAATAAATATCATACCTAGGGTATTTTAGTAATTTATCAAAAAATCGATTCTTCCCGATTCACCCGATTCCGAATCGGAGTCAACTCGGCCGGAATTGGGGTGAATCGGGCGAGTTCGGCTCCGATTCGGGGCTAACCGATTCAGCTCCGAAGTTGGATCGGCACGCTGCCGATCCGATTCAAATCGGCCGATTCCAGCAACTATGGTTACATATATCTGTGGTAATATATGATTAACTAGTGAACATATATATAGAGGGATGGGGTGGCGGCACCAAAATGTTAACTGATCAATTATTTTAGTATTGTTAGCCACATGCGCAAGTGCAAAAACATTTAACTTATAAGGCAATGCCTAGCAAAATTTGGAGATTAGGCCTGGATAATAGGGGAGTAATTAACCAAGCTCGAAAGGTTTCCTTGGCTTAGATCAGCTCGAACTAGTAGCTCGATTTAGTTATCTTAACATTCGGTTTGAAATTAGTCATCCGACGAATTCTGAGTAGAACTTGAAAGAAGATTCATGCAAATACACAATTTACTCTTCGAGTTTGATACATTTTAACTCGACGAAGTGTTGGATTCAATTTATTAATTCATTTACTTAATATCTACTTGTGAATGTGTGTTTAATTTTTTCGACCCTTAAGAATACAGCTAGTAATTAATTTCCAAAATAAAACTCCACTTTTGGCCACAATGAGAAAAAATTAAAAGAAATGAGCCCTAGTTTGGTGGGGATCCAAGCCAAGCATCTCAGCTAGCTAGGCTCATAATCTAATTAAATCAATAACGAAGCAAACATATAATTAACCACTTAAAATAAGTTCTAAACCATTCAAAATAATTTGATAAAAAATTTAATCTCTTTGTTAAATTAAGTTGGAGATAACTAGTCTAGAAAAAAGCCAAACATGAACAAAGTCAGAGTGATGCCGTTAGATTCTCATTAGCTGGATTACAACCTTAATTAATTGAGCAAATGTAGACATCAAGGTATGAACCGGTGAACCGAGTGGGAGCTGATCATTTCAACGAAAGCGGAAAAAAATGCATGTAATTCTTTTTTATCTTTGGCGCCATGAAGGAGGTAAATACTATTTTCATGGAAAAGTTGCTTATAAGTGGGTCACAAAAGATAGAAAATTATACAAGAAAAGAAAGTGGAGGTCATTACGAGTTATCTTCATTGAACAGGTCCCTGTATTTTCTATCCTTTCGACATTGAAATGAAGCAATCAATTCCATGCATAAGGTCTTTTATTTTCTCTCCATACCTAATCTTTTACTGTCTTTTGAAACCTTCTTGCCCATACAGCCAAATTTATTCTATGACCTAGATATATGATGTTGATCTCCATAAATAGAGTCAAAAGCTCATGAGTAGATAAGTATATGGTTCTCAAATTTTTATTTAGTTTTCAAATGCAGCACTGAGTTCCATTGACATGGGTATTTTATTTACGCTTCATTTTCCATATACAACTTGTCTACAAAGAAATGATTCCAACGAAAAAAACGTCATCTAGCCGCCAATATATAAAAAGATTGCTGACATTTGTGATTCTTCCCTCTGAGTCTTACTTTCCAGAATGCCTTCCCAAAGAAATATATTTACATTAATTATAGGCGGTTGATAATTTCCTTCTAGATCCATATATTTAAGTGAAGGCAGGAAATTAATTAATCTGTTCTCATTTCTACTATATAGTGACAAGGTGACATGAAGACTTCATACATATATTCTCAATTTCTTTAAGATCCTAATGTCATCACCTTGGTTTCGGGCATTAAATAGCTGTTTTTCAATGCTCCAATGCAATCTTACCTAGAAGTATTTAATGGCCATTTATATAAAACATTCACCATTTATATTTGTCCAAGGTCTGAATACCAAGATATCACCGATAGCCGATAAATTAAAGTTTGGAAAGGATCATACCAACAACTCAAGTGGGAAAAGAAGGCAAAGGTTTGAAGAAAGTGAGGCCTGGATATGAACTCGAATCAACATTTTTAAAACTGTGTGTTCATCTAAAAGCTGAAACCCATCAACTTTATGATCTTTGCGCGTTGCTTAAATGCTTTATCTCTTGCCTTTATGGCAAACTGCTTATCTTTCTCTTCATCCTTTTGAAATGGGTCCTTTGGTTTCTGCAGCTCTTGTTCCACTTGAACATTTTTCCATCTGCCCACTTCCTATTCTCACTTGCTAGTGTCGTTTATACTTACTTTATACAGTGTAGCAGATCAGCACCTAGGATCATAGATAGACTAATCACTTGCGCTTGATTTCTCGTGTATAACATGCAGTTATATATATATATAGTGTTGAGAGCATAAGATGTCTAGTTAAGTAGTCAAGCAAAATTCAAGTTTTTCCTCCCTAACGGCGCCTAGACTAATTAGAGGCTGTAATTAGTTGAGATTAGAGAAGAAAAATGAAATGTATGATGATGGGTAGCTGGCAACAAAATCTAGGGTTTGAGACAGTGAGCAGCCAGTTCAACACGGTATGATCTGTGTGTCCCCTTAGCTGATTTCATGACGAAAATCTTTTTGGTTGTGATGCAACTATGGCATATATAAGATTGTCACATATATATGTATGACAAAAAACGTTGGATTACCGAGCCCTACAGAATAAGAACGATCCGGTTGTTTTTATTGGAACAAGGTACGTACATATTACATACCATACCTCTTGTGGGGTACCCTAGGATATTGTGGAAACCTTATCCTTAATAAATACTATAGTCAAGACATAGAGTATGTGATTATTATTTTTGAACCTTGGGTAAAAACTTCAATGCGTATACCCTTTATCTTAGTTACATAAAATGTTGAAAATTAGTGGGTCATTGCTGGCAGACTGTTTCCTCTGCTGTAGAGCCTGATTTTATGTGTTATCTCATATTTCACACAAAATAATAGAAGTATTGGGAGGTTAAAAGCTTGTATTTTATAACAAACTAGCCGCTCAATGCACGATTAAAGGATTCGAAATAAATTCTAAATTATAAAAATAATAAAAAATTCTAATTACAATAAAAAAGTATTTAAATGATTTGAAACAAAACTTAATTATAATAGAAAAGTAATATTTTTACTAATTAAAAAAAGTAATATTATAAAATAATTAATTAGATGACATATGACAAAACAAATCCTAATTAAAATAAAAAATTATTAAAAGATTCAAAATATATCCTAATTACAATAAAATAAATATTTTTTTACTAATAAAAATAAAGATTAATATTACAAAATAATTATATGACACGTGACAATACACACGACAAAATAAATCCTAATTATAATATAAAAGTATTAAAAGATTCAAAACAATTTAATTACAATAGAAAAGTAAAATTTTTACTAATGAAAAATAAAAAAATAATATTATAAAATAATTAGAGGACATGTAACAACACCGTATTAAAAGTCCTTTATTTTACATTTAGTATAGATCATAGTAAAAATGATTGTTTGACTTAGAAGAGCAATGGACATTGCCGAACTATATTAATTTTTTGTGCATTTTATTTTATTTATTTATTTTTAAAAATAAATCCCTAATTTTATAGTCAAATTCTCCAGGCGGCGTACTATAGTACAGTATGTTGAGTAGTGTCTTGAATTGAAGTTTAGATTGGTTGGCAGGAATAGACCGCACAACTACTTTCGATCTTAAATCAATGTCCAGGCCCAGTCCAGTGTTTGACTTTAGTGGTTTTCATCCACCTATTATAGTCACAATCATACCTTAATTCTTTTTTTAGAAAAAAAAACAGCTTAATTGATTCATTTCACAAGCGCTGTCAACAGGACAACATTACTTTATACAAAAAATGAGGGGAAAACAAAACAAAACAAATGGCCATCAACCAAGTCAATGATAATTGGGCCTTGCCAACTAGGGCGAGCCCATCTAAATGCTCTTACTATTTGTTTGCTTGTAACTGAAGCCCATATATTAGTTAGCATGGAAGCCCATCCAAGGCTAAAATCAATATGGCTCTCTGTTCAGATTTAGTCCCATGGGCCATGGCCACTGTTGACTCCATCAAATTTGGGCTTGGTTTGATCATTGCTGGTACTTGTATCCACATTCTTCCTCATATGGGCTTCACAATGGGCCTTCAATGTTGCATTTTTGTACTATTTCGATTTACGAATGCTTACCCCTCTAATGTTCTCCTCTATTGTAGTTGATTTCTTTTTTTAAAAATGTGTTAGACGTCTCAATTGCATTTTTTATTTTTATTTTTTGTGGGTACGAAGGCTTCAATAAGAGCTAATTAATTTTGACATTTGGTTCAAGCATTCATTACCTTGAAGCATCTAATTTTGCTATAAGACCAATGTTGTTTTTAGAGTCCTGGGTCATAATTTGATTTTAGAAGAAAATGCATTGCCAGTGCTGGCTAGATCATATTTGTTTCATCTAACAAGAACCAGCCATAGAACTCTTAACAAAATTATAATAACAGCAACCTTCTTTGGTGAAAGTTACAAACCTCAATCAATTAACAAAACCTTCGCAGAAAAGGAGATAATTTTGAAGTGCAGATATTACTTGAAAAATGGAACTACTTCTATCCATTCTTCCATGATCTATACAACAATTTTTTCAGAACATCGGTATTTTCCTTCCTAGCAGAGTCCTCCATGCCGTCCATATATCTCATCATCTTCTCTCTAGATCTCCCCACCAGCTTTCCACCATTGCCGCTGGTTTCGGAAAGTGCAGCACTTGCAGCTTCAACAGCTTTCTTCCATTGATAAGACTGTATCCTAAGCCGCAGAAGCTCGACTTCCATCTTACAATTTGCAGCTTGTGTTGCCTCCAACTTCAATAATCTTTTGCTTCCTTAACTCTGCTTGAAGTTGAATTATCCTAAGGCTTGAATGGGGCTTCATCCCATCTGGGTATTCATTTGTGGCTTGAATTCTATGGCAGCAGCTTCAAGTTGGACTTAGAGCATTTGTATCTCATTAACGGCAGATGAAAGGGCAGCCATGTCCACTGAATGTTGCCTCTGCACTGCTTCCAGTTCAGTCTCCCAAGCATGATCCCTCCCCTGAGATATCTTCCGGAGTTCATAAATGTGAGCTTGCTTGATATCTGCGAGGTCGAAAGCTGTTTCTGCGAATTCTCGAGCTAGCCAGCCATTGCTGTCATAAGCTTCTTGGATTCTTCTGCCTCTTGTTGAGCTCTAAGCTTCAATGTCTCTGATGCACATAGCTGCTCTTTCGCTGTCTTGAGATCTTCATGCAGTTGTGAGAGTTGAGATTTTAGTTTAGCAGCTCTGCTATATCGTCTTTTCTGAAATTCAAGTAAATGAGATATCACTTCATAGTTCTAAAATATCAACTACCATTTGTAGAAAGTTGAACTAGTGGTATGGAACTAGAAAGTGATCAGTGTTCAAAGAAAGTGAGGTCTCCTTCTGTCATGTGTTTTAGTTTATTGTATTTTTTTTAATGTTGGAATTAGAACGAGTTCATTGGACTTCTTATGAAGGTAACATTTTGATAAAGTCATTATATTTACTATCATTGTGAAATAGCACATAGATATTTAATTTCCACAGAACAAAGTGAATTATGCATTTACATTTGTTTAGACAGGAAAAAACTAGAATACCTCTGACCCTTGGCCACTTTGCGATTTTCTTTCAAGAGGTTTGGGGCTTCTATTAACTGTGCCCTTGATCGGCAGATGCTCTGAGGAGGTTGAATTAGAACCCGATTCATTTGTCTCTCCCGATCTGCTACTCTTGGATGATGCCCTGAGGAGAATATATGATGAGCCACAATTTCTATAGTCGTCATCGAGAAGAAAAGAACGAGTAATGAGCAAAACTGCCTATTTCTTTGAGTTTACATCTACCAAATAAAGAGAACACTTCCATTGAAGCTATCCAAGTCATAAGTGTATATAATAAAAAAGTAAACGCTCTCATTTTGGGAAATCTAAACATGTTAAATCGGCTAATAACTCGCGGAGAAGGCATTAAATAAGATACTAGTAAAACTATGTCCATTATCTGAGCAATACTAGTAAATAAGATTAATCTCATGGGAATAAAAAGTTCAAGAGAAGAAACATAAGAAGCATATGAACCAAATACTTATGTGTTAATTTAAGTGAAAGAGAAAACAAAACCATGAACGATGAAAAGAAAGAACACAACGGTAAAAGATCACCTGACTTTCTCTGTCTGCATAGTTTTGCCGATGACCCAAAAAACCTGCAACAAAGCATCGAAAAAATCAGAGGTAAGGTGAGAATGATAACCATATGAAAAATTTGAAGAGTTTAAATAACAGACACAAGACCAAACATACTACAAGCAATTCTTCCACGTTGAATTCTCTGAATGTATTTAACTCCACTAGTCCTCTTACAAGTTGGGCATCACTCATTGTTTAGGTAAGAAAAGGAACATCTATGATGAATGTCTCGTTTTACCTGCCTGCTGCCTTTACCAGACAAGTCCTAGTGATGAGAATCTACCATTCCCAAGCTTCAAGTTCAACAGCACCCCCCATATTTTGATCCCACTGCTTCTGTTAGCCTCTAATCCATTTAGAGAAGTACTGACACCTTTGTCATCAAGGGAGGCAGACAAAGAACCTGGGGTCTATTTTTGGCCGGTCCGGCCCAGGCCTAGTTACACTAGGTCGGGCTGGGCATAGAGTATTTGGCCGGTCCGGCCCAGCCCGGTTCGGTTCAAACCAGCTCAACCCTATATATATTTGGAAGGAGTTGGGCCTAAGGCTCACCACTCTTTTTATTTGTTAGGAGCTTATGAAAATAAGCCGGGCCAGGGCCAGTCCACTCTTTTTATTTGTTAGGAGCTTATGAAAATAAGCCGGGCCAGGGCCAGCCCGACTGGCCCGACCCGATGGGTCCGGCCCGGCCTGGCCCAGCCCGAACTAAGGAGGGCCTTATGGCCGGGCTGGGCTCCCTTAGACCTACTAGGATGGGCCGAAATGGCTCGGTAATATATTTGGGCCGTGACGCGGCTGGGTGGGCTGGTCCAGCCTACCCTAGAGACAGGAGGCTTCGGGCTTTTTGATTCATTCATGCATGGCATCCCATTTCGACTTGCAGGTCCCACTTTTTGGACTCATTCCCTCTAATTACGGGGCCTACGGGCTACAAGCTTTTCATAATTTAATTTTAATTTTGCTTCAAAATAATATTTAGAGTTGTTTGGTAAAAAAACTATTTTGAACATTTTTAAATATTTGAAACGTCTATGGGGATCTTTTAAAGGCTTAAGGTTGAGAGATGTCATTTAAGGTTCTAATCTCTAATGTGCTCTTAAGGTAGGGAAGTACTTCGAGTCTCCAAACAGTCTCTAGCTAAACTTCTAAGGTATCTAATTTAGGTGTCTAAGTAACTTACATTTTTTCCCATTTATTGTTCATTTCGCTATTTGAAATTAGCTAGCTAGTTCATAGTTAGAGGCATACTGGGGTAGAAACGGATAATTCGATAGAAATTGAAATAAATTTAATGAAAAGATTGGACAACTTAATAACTACTTTTCCAATTAAATGAGGACTTCACTATAAACATTTAGGAAAATTATAATTACTGTCTCCATAATACAAAACCTTTTTTTTCTGCCCAAATTTTAGTAGACATTATTTTCGTTAGGATGACAAAAGGTATTGCTAAATAAACATTGAACTCAAGATTAAGACTCGACTCGATATACTATGGAGTGAAATTGACTCCGAGTCGACTTGAAATTATTATTATTATTAATTAAAAGAAAGAAATATAACATATAAAATTAACACTTATTTCTCAATTGACCAAAGTTTTAAATATTGTACCGGTGACTATACTATATTTTTAAGTGGTATTGGGGTCGAATCGGGTTGAATCGGGTCAAATCAGATTGACCAATATTCTAAAATTATAATTAAAATATTTCATTAAATATTAAAAATGTATGATGTTATCAATATTTTTATTAAATACTGATTAAAATATCATAATTGTTAACAAAAAAATAGATTTTGTGAAAATTTCATACTAAAAAGCAAGTATCATTTAAAATGGTATAATAACTTAAATTGTACCATATTTAAAGGTGGTATACGGTGTATTAGGTTCAACTGGGTGGTACAATACGCTATGCTTTTAATAAATAAGATATTTTAATGACTTTTATTACTTTACTCGAGGAGTTAATCATTAACGAGAGAGTTATTCATAAAGTTTGACTCAAAAAATTTACATTGTTAAAGTAAATTGATTGCATAAATAATATTTAATTTAACTGTAAATTTAATGTGAATAGGGTTATACTTGTTAGTAAGTTTAAGTTATAAATCTAATAAAAATCTCTTTTTATTTTTTTTTAAGCTCACAAGCCTGTGAATTAAATTGAAAAAGGTAAAAGATGTGTAATCTAATTACCAAGCTTATAGTATTTTTTTGGGCTGAAATGTGAATTGTATAAAAATTGTATAAGAAGATTTACACTTCAAAAACTAATCTCACTAATTAGTTAATATAAATTTAAAATCCAAATTTACAAAAAAAAAGGTTTCTTTTTTTTTGTATTTTATTTCTTCCAATTATTTTATTCTTTGGGCTGGGACAGGTCATTGAAGATAGTATCAAAGTTGACCTGCTACTATATTATATAGTGGGATAGGCTACTAATCATGTGTTGGGGGTGGGAGATATAAGAACATAATTTCTTAACACGGGTAAATTGTGACATTCTTCAAACCAACCTCACATTGATCTAGTTTATTAATGGAAATAAAATATAGATTTTCAACTTAGCGAATCATTTTTAATATACGTCCTAGTTCAATCAATTTGTATTTAGGATAAGTTATTACATGTGGGAGTCAAAAACAAATTTTAATACTATTCATTAAACTCGAAACAAGGGCACCACTAAAATCCTAAAGGCAAATAATATCTCTTGGTCCATTATCATCGATATATTAATAGGGATATAGGAAGTTGGTAGGATTAAGTTCTAAGTTAAAAGTAAGCTTGACCTTCCAGCCAATTGTGTGCCCACTCAACAAATCAAACATTTGTTTAAGGGTAGAGTATAAACAATTAAAATTTAATATATTCTACAATTTTATTTGGGTAGTGAGGCCATTTGTTATGCATTATAATTAGAAATGCATTTTACATAAAAGCCCCTCTAATAATAGAAAAAGAATAATTACTAAAAAGGGGGAAATGTTAAATAATTTTCCACTAGATGGGCATCTAGTGGAAAACATTGAATCTTGATCTAACAATTTTAAGCTAATGCTTTGAGGAAATAAAAAAATCTTAATCTAATAAAACATGCTATCTAATATTGAAAGCTATATATGATTGACATTGACTACCGGTGTTCCCTTATTTTAAGATTGGAAAAAATTAAGGTGAACTAAACGTTCTCATAGCTTATATGTGCTACACATAAACTAGAGATTTGACAAAATTTATCCTTTTTTGACAGTAATATGACCTGATTTTTTATTTTAAAAAAATGCATTAGTTCAAAGATATTTTAAATAAAATTTTATCGTAATTACTTTGATAATTAAAATAAAAATGCTTAAAGATTTAGTTAAAAATGTATAATACCCTTATTATTTATTTTTATATTTATCTATGACCCACTACATTGTTTCAAATAAAAAATGTAACTCATAAGTTATAGGTCAATAACTCATTAAGGTTCTCAAAGATTTGCCCCAAAAAAAAAGTGAAATAAGGGCTAACAACTGCTCAATCCCCACTCATGGATGCTTAAATTATCGCTAAGCCCACTTATATCAAGCCCACTTACATGATACATTGCTTGTGGAATTATATTATATCAAGCCCATTACAAAGTTTTCACATACTTTATATTATATGGTTTGTTGAATTGACCCGAGAGAACTTATGTTCCAAATTATTAAATAGATAAATGGGGAGAGATCAAAGTTAGAAAGACCTCAGCGGTCAGACATGTTAATTCGATAGTGTTCCAATCCGATCCCCTTTAATTAAGACTTGGCAAAAAATACTTCTGGATTAAATTACAAGGCGGGCGCAACCGTTGCAACGTACATAGTCCAAAGTTTATCATAGTAAATAAATATTTTTAATCAATTATGTAAATGATCTGTAATGGAATGAGTAGCAATTTTCCACTTATTTGTTTTTCGATGGAGTACTGTAACATGGTTGTCATATGTTTGTCATCTCTTGTTTTGGTTATAAAAAATTTTAAATGGTTTTTCTTTTCGACGCAACAAACAATTACAAACATATATTAAACAAGGCAGGTAATAAAAACTGGAGGGAGAGTAGGGATAGATTATATCCCTCAGTTCTAGCAAAATTAGCCAAGCTGTGAGCCAGGCAATAATTATACAGACGAGACATTAGTCATTCAGAAAAGAGAGCAAAGCTTCCACCGGGGTAGCAGCACAATCCAAAAATATAACTGCTGGATAGAAGTGGCAGGCAAGACAATAGTACAGCACCCTTAACAAGCCTTGGATCGATTTCTGGAGGGGACAGGTTCGTCGGCTAGCATCACTGTCTGCATATAAAACATCACCCAAATAAGGACACCGAATAAAACCCCAACTAGAATATGAGTCATTTAATTTGAAGTTTCCATCTACAAAGAAAAAGTGAGATGCACGAGGTGGGCACAACTTTAATGTCCTTGCGTTAGAATAGAACTCAAAGGGTGTGAGATAAACATGGCTAACTTGGAGGGATGCGCATTAATAGCAATCAGGTACTTACACCGAGTAAATTTTAATTATATATATATATATATATATTATTTGAATAATGACTATAATTAACTTTAAAAATATTTCCTATTTAAACGAAAAGATAGATTATATTTATTTATTATTTATTTTTATTTTCAAAACAATTAGAAAAATTTTTATCACGAAGAAGTTAGAAGTTGAGATTAATCTAATTAAAACTCGTTAACTTTTATTGTGAAATTTTTTTTATTTTAAAAATTAAAGCTAGTAAGATTCGAACTAATATCCTTTCGTGGAAAATATTTTTATTATATTTTTGAAATTTTCTCATGTTTTTATTATATTTTGATTTGCTGATTATCTTATTTTTAATCCCAAACTAGTATTGAATTCACCTTTTATTAATAAGATTAGGTTTCATAATGGATCAAGAGAGCACGAATATGAAAATTTTAAATGGTTGTCATTCTTGCCATCGTCCAGAAACAGTAACTTTGATGCATCCAAGGATTATATCTGTTGAAGGAAAAAAATTTAAAAAAATCCCAATGACTATATCAAATACTTAAAGTGCAATACAAAAATGATACAAGCACAAATTAGCTGCAAGTGAAGGAGATTGGTATATGCTAATTGTCAAACAATCATTCTGGACTAATTGTTCAATGTACAAGATGCATCAGTACTTGCACCGATCTATTCAAGGAAAAAATGAGCATTTGAATAGAAACTACCGTGCTATACTATTTGTATACACATGTCAAGTTGGTTTTGCATATAGCTATATTCGCTTTTCTCCATACATTGCTCCGAAATGTCTTCTTATTTCAAGCAACGTCAAACAAATGATGATGGTGACCTTAGGGTGAGGCTCCTCCATACAATGCATCTCTACTCCTAGTCATCCTACAAGGAACCGAGCTGCTACATGTGTGGAAAAAAATAGATAGAATATCTCCATTTTGTCCATGCAAACTATATGAAACGGTATGAAAACTTTCTTTGTAACTTATTCCCTTCAATTAATGGTCTCTGGATTGCTTTTGTTTATTGTATGCTACTTAGAAACGACAAGGCCAATTTTTTATAAAGTCTCGTGTCAAAGAAGAAAAAACCCAGAAAGAGAGAGGGCTTTCCAATTATTTACTGAGATCTGCCGTATGTAGACAGTGGAAGTTAATCTTTGACGGTTAGCAATATGGCCACCGGCGCAAGCAAAGATAGGAAACCAATTACGTTGCATCTGGTTATTTTCAGAGAATATGCTTATGAATCTGTAATTCAGTTAACTTCTTTTGTAAATTAAATCGGCCAATCATACACTCAGGACAGGTCGTTAACATTGTAAAATAAAAACAGAGACTAAAATATAAATCAGATAAAATCTAATGGTATTTAACTAAGATTAAAAAAATGTATATATAAATAATGTTCGAGCTAGTCGTGTTCGACTAGAACTCAATTCAACATGCATTCGCTTTCCTCCTCCCTCTCCTCTTCCTCCTCCTTCACTACACACTCTTCTTCTTTCTCAAAGGAAGCTCTCTATGATGGTGATCCCTGTAAAACGGGCGGTACTCGGCCAGTCTTTCCTCGGAAGAAAGCAGATGGGAACTCGTATCCAAGAAGAGGTCAGATCAAGGCAAAGATTTTCCAGGCCGTCGTCAAGTGTATCATGGCAATGGCTTCGGAGCTGGGAAAGGGGAGGAGAAGAAAGAAAGGTGATCCTGGAGCTCAACCTGTTGTTCCCCTGCTCTGAATGATTAATTTCATGGATTATATAGGCGGCTCATGTTTTGATCGTCGTTTTAGATAGCCCAGATTTTCCGAACCGGGTTCTTTGCATGAATGGTATGTATGATTTCAGATGATTAGATCTGAACATGTTTAGATTCTATGAACAATAAGGAGCACTGGCTAGAGTTTCTGAAAAGCTCGTACTTGTAGACATGGCTGTAAAAGGTTCTGTTATTTGATTAATATATTTTGTTCACATATGCTTACACTTACGAATTTGGTTGTAACTTTCATAAATATTGAATTCATCACTTTCTTAAACCCGGCAAGGAATCATATGGTTTTCTTTGGTGGTACGAATCACTTAAAATTATTCAATCTGGCCATTAAGATTGCTATGCGTTCTTTGATTGTATGTCTGTGTACGTTCATTGGATGAAATTCATAACAAAAAGAAACACAACTTTTTAGCATACTGGGCCGTCTGGGCTCATATGCAGCACCCACAAACAGAAAAAATGGCTACACAGTTTGATGTGCATTTAGCACATAAAAAAACCAAATTTCTCAACTTTATATGATTGTCCGTTGAAAAAAAATTCTATGGAACTGAAAGGTAGGAGGAAATGATGTCAACTCTTCCGTATTAGCCTGCTTGGAATTTCTAGGAAGGAATTCAGAAGGTGAGCTGCATCCAGTGCACAAACATGCGTTTGACATATGCAATTGGCCTGTTCACACTTCAACATCAGAAAATTTTATTTGTTTGTGTCGCTGCCACGTAGATAAAAAGAAAAGGCAATGGTTCAGCTTTGTCAAGAAATGGGAACCGGCGAAACTTTCCCCTTGTTTATTTATCTTCTTCAGATGAGAAAGACCAGTGAGACATGCTCTGTTGTAAGCTTCCCAACAATCAAACCACTTTCCAACTTCACAAGTTACTGAAAAGAAAAAGACAGTCTGGAGATTTTACAATTTTATAAAATTTAGATGGTTGGACTTCAACTTTTCAAAGTTGTAAACTATTTTCTTATTTATCGACTTATCGTGTAGTACTGTGTTGTAAATATCGCATCATATGAGGGTCCAATTGACTTGACGCTTCACCGGTTCATACCCAGCTTGATATAGATGGCATTTAAAGTCCAATACAGTTCACTTTGATAAATCCAGGAAACATTATTCTTGCTATATATATTGGAGATTTCAGATTTGTGATTTTCTGGAGACAAAATGTGGATCTGATAGCTCATATATGACTTCGAAGATGGTATGTTTTTAAGTTGATTTAATTAGCAATTATAGCACCCTCTCCATGCAGTACCGACATGCTGATTAGCCTATCCGGATTTGTTTACCTGTACATGAAATCAGTTGCAGTGTGTTAACTTTGCCAATGTTGATGCCAACCAATTTTTTGTTGCCATACAAATCAATGTTCCTAACATAAAATGCATCTCGACGTTGCATACTTCAAAAAAATGATGTAAAAACCTCACAATCTGGATCAAGTCGTATAACGCTTGGAATTGCGATCACGTCCCCAAAATGAAAAGAGGAGCAAATGGGCCAGAAATTAAGCAGCAAAGAAATGCCCAACCCGAGATGTTCGTGAGCACTTCGACCCCCTTGAAGAGAAGACTCTACTACCGATATGCCTATCCGCATCTCCAAATCCAGATTGGAAATGATCCATACAGTTCCAATCAAGAAACCCTGATTGCTTTGGTTTTGATTATTTTGGCAAGTTATACTAATTCAGTTCAATGGTCAATGAGCAAGTGAGTGGTAACCGTGTCTGGTTAGAACAGGGACCCAGAATGAACTAGTCACTTGACAGGCTCCTATTGTCTATGGCGGACAAAGAAAGACACATTGTTGGCCTGCCTTTGGAACATGACAAGAACATGAATAGCTATTGCCTCGAACATGAATCTGAGACGACTTGGACATGACAGTAGGCATTAGCAGCTCTTAGGACAGTGATTTAACTAGGTGATTATATGTTGGCATTTTATATGGGATTATAATTGAAAAGGCAGTTGATAGTCATTCTCTTACAATTTCGAAGAAACTTTAGTTCCTCGTCAAACAAGGAATGAAGAAAAAGGAAAAATAAAAAAGGCTGTCTTCAAAATTGTCACTTTCATTCTTATGGCCTATGGGGAGACAAGGTTAACCACCTTTGCTTTAGAAGATGATCCAATGGTCAAAACTCAAAAAGGTTTTTTAATTTTATTTTGTTAGTCTTTCATTCTTTAATTTCCTGGATTTCAGATGTTGGTTCTCTACACCAGCTAAATTAACTAGCTATCTCCATGACAATGCAACTTAGGTTGATAAACTATAGTTTTTGGGCTTCGGATGACAGAATACGACACATTGTAGGTATTTAACAAATATTTAACAAGTGTGAGTAGATATATAACAAAGAGATGTCATATCCTCGCCATCGAAAAACTTGATTGATCTTAGCTGCATTAACGTCAAATGATTTAGCAAAGCTGCAAAAGAGGAAGAAACTATATTTAACTCCCTGACCGGTTAGATCAACATGAAACTATCATCATCATCATTTCATGATCGGATGTACATTTTATCCCCAGCTAGTCTTGGGTCGGCATGGACTTATCAATATCGACGGCTACCAATTTTAAACCCGTGATGTTAAATATTCATGCAGATACAAGTTAGACAGGTAAAATGTCATTTGGAAACCTTCAATTTAGAAGAGATTAGTATTATAAGAGAATTTATATACCCATCAAGCAAAAGCATGGTGTGATCAATGGGAAGAAGGGGATTGCTCAACAGCGACAACATGGCGTACGCCCACCGGCCCCGTGTAATCTGTATGTATCTCAATTTGTCTATTTTCTTCTGTTCTGTCCCACTCCATGAAAACTATAATGCATATATTCTTCAAATTTGGACTTTGAAGAAGCTAATATTCTTGTAAGCTAAGTCACTGAATATATAGGTCCAAATCGGAGGAAGTTCAGTACTTGTCAATCCATATGGCAAACGCGGCAAAGTTTCTACGTTGTTGAAATGAGATCTCTCATACGTTCTTATCTTCCATTAACATATCATAATATGGCTAAGATTACGATTTGATGATGCTTCATTTATACCAATGGATTGATTTGGCCAGTATTGTAATACATATTAATGACAAAATGAGAGGCACAGACAAAGTACCTTGTGGTGTTTTTCAAGGAGACGGCATCATTTGAGAGGGAGAAAGGAAAATGCATGCTGGAGTATCATTTATAAGAAGTTGTCATTATCAACAATCGACTGTAAATCAAAATCTTGATGATGAAAAATGCCCTGAAATCGAGATAAAAGTGAAACACGTATCCAAGGCTTGACTTTGGTTACAATATGAGGGCCCATTTGGGGACGTGGACCTGTTATTCTTCTGTTATCCAAAGTTTTGGGTGGGTAAGGGAGATGGATGGGAGTGAAAACTGCCTATCAGTTCATGTATCGTGAAATGTTGCTTGCGGGTCAATACGACCTAGTTGTTTAATGTGTTTCATGGAGTGTAACATGTTTGGAATGCACATGAAATTCACCTACCAAATAATGAAATTCAGTTGTCATTCTCAGATGGGTATTTCTAAAATGTAAATCAAAGATTCCCCTTTATCAGGTTCAAATACTCCACTTCCCAATTCTGCAAGAGGTACCTGTTTTGGTGGCTTATAAGTACCAGGCAGCTCACTCTGTTCCTCATTCATTGCCTCTTTTCTCCACCATGAATTCTCTTCCTTCCTCCTCCTCCTCCTCTTCTTCTTCTTCTCGCTTTTCTTTCTCACATACCCAAAAAACTGTCAATGGAGAGGATGCCCTCACGATGACACACGAATCATTTCGTCCTCGTAAGAAACCAGATGGGAACCCACACCCCAAACGAGGCCAGATCAAGGCTCGGATATTCAGAGACATCATCGGCGCTGTGGTTTCAACTTTCAATTGCTTCAAAGGTCGGGAAGAAGAAGAAGAAGAAGAAGAAGAAGATGATGATGATGATGATGATACGGTGGTGACCAGAAGAGCTCCGGTTGCTACTGGAAACGGTGATTACCGCTGATATTTGCAATAGGAGCAGGAAGACCACCCATTAAATGACCAAAGAAGGAATTGTAGCTTGCTGTTGCAGCTCTATTTCTAGTTATGCTCCGTTTTCAGCTATATAACTGAGATTTACCGGGCAGATTTTACATTATCAATAATGTTGGAAAACTATAGCTTGCTTTCCTCATTGTTCTTTGATTGTAGCAAATCTTGTTCCCAGTTTGACATAGAAATATATCTATATATATGGTCTTCCATTGTTGTGAATCTCTTCTCGATTTGACAAATTCAATCGCTTGTTATCTGCACACCTTGGTTGGTCATATCAGAATCTGCACCCATGAAAACCTTGACATGACTAAGAAGCACATGAGCGTCCGAAAATTCTCAAGATCAACTCATTAACTTCGTTGTGTTTTCTCATATATCAAGATCAAATCATAAACCATAATCGAAATTGGAACAAATAAGTGACTAGATGAGTTCGTGCATGAATAGAGTTACAAACAGTTGCCCGAATGAACAGAATTTAATGAACTTGTACAATTGTACCAACTTTGGCTTCTCCAGACAACACTCATAAAATAAAGAACATTGCATTAGTTCGTCCATGAAAATCTGGTTCATTGCGACCCAAATTGAGGGAGATGAAAATTGCCTTAGTTATTGGGTCTTACATTCATATGGGTCCAACAAGTGTCCTCTGACATTTACAAACCTCACGCCATGATAACGAAGAACCTTGTTTTTCACTAATAAAAAAAAAAGACTCGTCTTCATCTCCCTTTTGGGTCTTACCAGCGTGAATTCTCCCGGCTCCACCACATCAAAGAACACCCAAGCCAGAGCTGGCTTTGAAGTAGAAAGATGTCTGTTTGCCTTCGACCACTTCAATTTGTTTCTTTGTGTCAAACAAGAGCTTCTTTCGGGTGGATACAAAGTCACACTGCAAGCTATTATAATCCGATTGTCAAAACCGTCCAGAGCTACACACCTAGGTCAATGTTCTTGGTCATCCAATGCAGCCAGGTTTGCATTGAACAAGCTGGGACAGCGCAAATGAACTTTCCCTTGTCAATATCTTGAAGTATATGATCTCTGGGTACTTTTATTCTGTCTGTGAGGTGGTGTTTTTTTTTCTAGTTTTTGTATGATAGTTATAAAAAATTAAAATTAATTTTTGGCAGAATAATTAATAACCTTTCCAGGATTATTCACTAGCCTCCTATTAAGATCAGTTTGTTCGGTCTGATACAGGGGAAAAGAGATGGCATGAAATATTGAATTGTTTTACAAATGATGGAAACAATGATGAGAAGCTTATAGTTATTTTTTTAGTTAATCATTAATGGACATATTGTAACAACAAAGGGAAAAGAATGCACACGTAAGTGTCATTTCAGTGTAAGAAACCTTTTCTCATCTGACAATTGAAGTCTGAAAACCGTCGGAAGATCAGCATGTACATCCGTCATCTAGAATGTGAGAGTTGGAGTTATGAAATTGTAAAATAATCTCAACGTTTTTTGGGTCGCTTAACTTTGTCGAGTCATTGGGTTATTAATAAATTTGGGTAGTTGATAGAGCCATATTATACTTATATATATATATATATATAGATATAAATAGATGTTCTTCATCAGATTATGGTTGAATTGATCATAGTCATCTGATTGGGTCCTCGGATTGCATCTAACAAAGAGCCCCAAAGCTTGCATCCCAAATATCGAGGTGAAACCATGCCCTCGTTTTAGGAGAAAAGAAAAAGAAAAACGAACATTGATCAGTGAGAACATACATTGCAATTGCGTCGGAGCTTGGTTTTCAACACCTACAATCATGGGCAGATTTGGATGTCAGAAATGAGAGGCATATCAATAATCAATCATTATCCTCGATGGGAAGATTTGATGGCCCAGGTTAAAGATTTGTGATCTCTTTGCTCCACTTTTGTAGCTATCCTATGTAGGATAATTCCATGTGTTTCTCCGCGTGGCCCTCTGACCTCACCGGCCCAAGTTTGGACGAGCAAACATTATCTGTCTTTGGACTGTAGATCAATACGAATCTATAAGTGAACTTGGCAATAGATTTGCCAAACTTGACATTAGATTTGCTAATCTTGACATGCTTCTTCGAATAATGATCAGTTCAATTTAGCATCAGATGTTCCTCCTTGTTCCCGGCAAAGTGTGTGTGTACATATATATATATATATATATATATATATATATATATAGAAAGAGAGAGAGAGTCATGCCTGGCGATCCAGACCCACCTGGCGGCCTGCCCGGCCGCCGCCCGTCGGCCTGCCTGGCTACCGTCTGACCGCCCGCCCGCCCATCCCCACCCCCAGCCGGCGGCCCCCTCACCCGCCCCCGCCCGCCCCATCGGCGCCCTACCCACGCCTTGTAGTCGCGGCCCCCTCGCCCCTGGCCGTCCCATTCAACCCCCCTGCCGCCGCCGCAGCGGCCCCCTCACAGTTCCTCCCTCCCCCAGCTGCCGCCCCGCCAGCCATTGTCCCCCCCGCCCCCATCGCACTGCGGCCCCCCAAGCTACCTGCTACCGAAGCCGCCCGCCACCCTGTCGCGGCTCCCCCGGCACGATCTGCCCTCCTGACCCCGCCCGCTACCCCACGACCGACTCCCCACCGCGACCGACCACCCCCGCCACCCCGCCGCGGCCCCCAAGCCGCCTGCGGGCGGCTTGGGGGGCCGCGACGGAGGGCGGGCAGGCCGCGGTGGGGTTGGGAGGGCAGGTTGTGCTGGGGAAGCCGTGGCAGGGTGGCGGGCGGCTTCGGTCGCAGCGGGGCTCCGTCGCGGGGCAGCGGGTGGGGTCGGACGGGTGGCAGGGTCGGCAGGCAGGCGGGTAGGAGGTCAGGTCGACTGGGCCTGGCGGGGTCTGGCGGGTCTAATGGGTTGCGGGGTGAGAGGTTATTGGCTTCAAGGCTACGGGCCATTGGATTTTCATCCAACGGCCCACAGGGTATACGCTGCAATGCGTTGCAAAAAGGTTGTAGCGCATTGCAGCCATATATATATATATATATATATATATATATATATATATATATATTATATGTATATATCATTATCGTTGATTCAATTCAATTCCGTTGAATTGGAGCCGAATTTTTAAAATCTGAATTAAAAATTTGATTTAAAGGATATTTACTTTTGCTAATAAAATATAATCAAAAGCTCTGCTCACAAATAAAAAAATTCTTTTTAGGTCAATTTTTTCAAAAAATTCTCGAAATGTCAGCTTTCAAGACCTAATTTGTGTTTGTAATGGTGTGCAAATGTTTAATTCCGATGCATTTTTTACACTTTTAAGCCGCGAGTAATAACATTTCATATAAATTAGGTTCACTTAATTTTGAATGTGTGATGTGAACCCCTTGTAATTTTTTTCCAAGTGAATCCCTTGTAATTTTAATTACTTCAGCATACATCTAAATGTTACACATATAAGTGAAAATAATAGAGTATGAATATTGTTTAATGTAAAATTTAATCAAGTCAGTCTATTTTTCATCTAGTGATTAACATCGGGTTGTTATTTATAGAATTACTTCTAATCTCTCATCACAACTCATCAATCTAAAAGTAAAATATTAATGTCATGATACAAGTTTACAAAGTTTACATTTAAAAAATATTTACACTCTATTATTTATCATATATATATATATATAGTAATTCTAATAATAATAATAATAAACTTCTAAATGTTTTACAAATCAATAATGAACAACCCCTCCCGAATTAAAGTATGTGAGAGAGTGTGTGTGTTTAGTGTTTGAAGATAAGGTAAGGGTCGGTGAGAATATATATATAAATGCCTAACCGTAGTCAATAACAATGTAATTATTTATTTCTTGATATTAAACCAAAACACTATTTAATTTCATAAGAGCAACAATATTAGTTGATACATTAAAGGTCCATCCTCCTTCGCCAATACGCCAACATTATGAGTGGCCCACCGGGGTCCCTCTTGTGCCCTTAGAACAGACTATACATCGATCCCATTGCACTCGCCCACGTGAACAACATCATCCACGGATTGTTTTTAAACGACTTTGGCAAATGACTGCGATGTGCGTATCTTGCGAGAATCAAGCAAGAACGCAAGTTCAAAATCGTATGATTTGTCGAGTAGAAATTTTTTCCCTTTGAAAGCCCGAATATCATCAAGTATTACTGTCTTAACTTACCGGTTAATTTTCCATAAATTATAAAACATTACTTTGATTAATTAAATTGTTGACAATTTTTCGATAACCCAGCTGGAATTGGCGGGTGCATGCATTCCCGCTGCATCTCTGGTCTTTAGAGATGGCCCTCAAAAGCGTCGCCGTTGAGAGCAATCATTTTCTTTTCATCCACGTAGGCCACCTCTTCGTCGTTGCCGATGCTAAAACGCGTGGAATGATGATGTCAAGTACGGCGAATCACCGCGTAACATCACCCACCTGCGCGTGATGAGTGACGTCGACGTCGACGTCGATGCCTGCATGGTATAATAATATATACATATATAGTCTTTGAACATTCATTGGTTTCTCCCACGTGCATGTCCCCAACCCTTACTTCTCTTCCCATATAAAAAAAATATTTCACCAAACTTGGTAGAATATTGAGGTTTATATATTACATACATATATATATTGATGTGCATACAAGTTTGTAATTTTTTACATGAATTTGTACAAGAAAATTTAATATCGCTATAAGCTTTACGTAATTAACCTGCACGATAAATAGTATATGCCAGTTAATTTAGATCGCAGCAAAAGAAAAACCAGAGACTTGAGGAAATTTGATGCAGGGCATCCATTAGTATGGTATTTGTTATTTTAGAATATTATTTGGTTTTATCATTTAAAGGATTTATATGTAATTTTTATATTTTTTTGTAGGGTATTTTGAGAATATTTTTATTAGGATTTTATTAATAGATGCCTATAAATAAGAGTGTACTTTAATTTCACGGAGAATGACTTTTGACGATGAATTTAATTGATCTGGTTGTGTGCTTCTTTTATTTATTTAGGTTTTTTTCTTTTAATTTTGAATTTCCTTTTAGGAGTAGTAGTAAGTTAGATCATCCCCTCCCTTTTGTCTACATCAAAATTACTTCACGTCATATAATTTGTCTCTATATCCGGTGTAATTAAAATCATCAAAATAAATAGTCTCATATCTAATACTTATCAAAATAAGATTTAATATAATAGTGTGAATATGGACATAAATTTTTAATTTTTGTGAATTAATTAATTTTAAAAAGATAATTTAGGCCGTAAATTTCATTTGCAGGTGGTTACATCTTTCTGATCGGTGATTTATATATAAAAAGAACCCTCCCAAAGCGTTCATTATTTATGTAACTTCACAAAGCAACTCAATTTTATTTTTCTTTGCATGCAATTTTTTTTTAAAAAAAACCCAAGTAATTCTTGCATCTTTCAATGGTAATTAAAAGATAAATAATTATGTATCTTTTGTACTTCAAGTGTCTAGATATATGATAGTCGAAGACAAAAACTACTAAGGTGCTAGGATGTCTTAAAAGCTCTAGATATTCCATAATAAGACCTAAATTGAATTTGGTATTCCAACTATTAGAACTTGACGTACTCACGGCTTTTAATAAATAATTGAAAAGGTAAAGATCGAGCTTATTCGCATATTTCTATCATACTTATCGTTTCATGCTATAATTGCGTTTTTGTTAATGTTCAATTTCAATATCTCCCATACAGTGGTAGCCTGGTACAATCTGATCAAGAGTTCTTAATATTCCATTACATATATCATTGAGAAGGTTAATTTACAAGTAATTAGCCAGTAGAATAAAGATCATCAATAAACTACTTTGATGCATTAAAGTGGTAACTGGTCACCGCTCACATGAAAGAGACAAGAAATCGACAATGATACCTCAAATTCAACCATTTACAATTGCAATTTCTGCAAGATTCAGTAGTTTAATGTTTCTCATATTCAAAATCAAAATGACAAGCTTTCTCCTAAGTTGCATTGTCCTTATCAATTATCTGTACGTAGGACAAAACATGAAGATTGTGCTCTATTTGCTTCGAGAAAAAGGAGGATATAGTCGCGCCTTGACTCTTTCATATTGCAGCTTTTCCCATGTGACATGGAGGTATGAACGATCGATGAGAAAGACTAACAAGTTTGACTGCTTTCTTTTGTCTGAGTCTCCGTGGTTATGAAATAATTATGATTTGTTGGTTGTTAATATGATCTTTGCCTTCTTAAAAGAAAGGTTGATTATAATGAATCTCATCAGATGGGACTTGCACAACGCATCTGGTCTCCAATGAATGTGCGTCTATGCGACGCATATTCAAAGGTCATCTGACTGCAACCCTACAACAGCAACAGCCAAGACCGACTGACCGAGCACTGACATGCAAAAGCCGCCAACTAACTCGGCATAAGGGCTGCACAGATCCAAAAAGAAGGTCCGTTGAACATTCTCCTTTGAATTCATTTTAGGGTTTGTGTATGTGAGTCAAAGATGATCTTAATTCGAATCCAATGAAATAAGAATCTAATGTTATTTTTTACGTTTGATGGTAAGTTAGTGAAGAATGCAATATAAGATTGCTGGGTGGGCCTTTATTCTGTTTAATAATCGACAAGATTTTATCTGTGCATACTACGGGATAACGGATTGTGAGCCCCCTAGGAATTTGAGCTCCATGGAGTAATTCATGTTTCTGATATATGCTAAATGTCATGGTTTGCATTGCGATACTATCTTTTTAGATTGTTGTGTACTTGTGGATGGTGTTCATTACGATGCTGGTTTTTTTAAAATTGAGTCCTGTGTGGCTTGTGGATAAGTTAAAAGTTGTATCATGTTAGTATAACTTCAAGTTATTTTGATTTTCGAGGTCGTCAAATATTTTGTCAAATAAGTTTGCTCGTTGAGCTTGTTCGTTGTGTATGAATTATAGTTCTAGATCGTTGATCATTTCTCTTTTGATATGTTAATATAAACTGCACTTGTTTGGAAAAATGACCCAAATAAGTATTAATAGCGGCTTCTTTTGTAGCTTAATAATTAAGAAAGGAAGTCAAAGTAAACACAAATTAGCTTAGACAAGTTGCTATCTCCAAGTCTATTATTCATGAAGTAACAGCTAATGAAGGGGACTTCCAAGCGCCTTTTATGACGCGTGATATTCCAGGGTCCATTAACAGTTTCTTGTCTGCTCAAGTGTCTTGCTTTTTCCAGTCTCTGAGGTAGTAATATTATATCAAACACACTTGCTAATTAACATGAAACTCAGCTTGTTTAATTTAAAACTCCGCGGACGACCATTAACACAGCGTATAGACTAGAAAGCATTCTTTGACATGAGTACTGACACTCCTTTTTTTGCTTTACATGCATAATTAAATGGCCAAAGATCAGCTGGAGTCATGGCGCTTGTGGTTAATAGTGGTAGGGTTATTTTGCCGTAGAAAGTTGGATTCATTCATATTGATATATATAGAGTTACAATATGATAGGATAAGAGTACAACAGTTACTCGAGATGAGGAGAAAGAATAGAAACAGAACTTAGGGATTAAGCCTCTAAGGCCATCCTCACGATGTACAACCCCACCATGTTTCATGGTTTTACCGACAAGGAAAAGATCAAAAAGAAGAAGCCGAGTTTGCATCATTACGCTTTTAGAGTCGTAAAGGAAGATGACTCAGATGGGCCCTTGCCCAGCCTCGGAGATAAATAAATAAATAAATAAATATTATTTTATCCATCCACTCTTATTAATTAATTGATTGATTAAATAAATAAATAAATAATATTGGCCTGAGATTAAAAATAACAGGATTAGCCCATTAAAATATAACAAAAATAAAATAAATTATAATTAGATATATCTTTAAAATTAGAATCTATCTCTCTAAGATATTATGTAATTATTATCTAAAGATAAGACACATTATTATTTTAGATAAGATAAAAAATTGAATTTATCTATCAAATTAGAATTTATGTATAAAATATACATAATTATCTTATCTCATTATTTGGCAATATAAAACACAACATTTTATTTTAAAGTCCGAATTTATCTCTAATATGCTTTGCTCATCCCGCTCTGCATGCTATGTCTACTCAGAGAGGGGAAATCAAAGTCTTACTTTTCTATGAAAATAAGAGATTTGGCCAAGTAAAATATAACAAAAAAATAAAAGAAAATAGATAAAATTATTATACTCTTAAAATATAACAAATAAAAAAGAAAATAAATCTAATTATTATAGTATATATTCTTATTTAATTAGAATCTATCTTTAAAAATATGATTCTATCTCATTATTTCATGAAGATTTATCTATAAAATTAAAATTTACCTATCTTCTCATTTAATTATAGTCTATCTTTAAAATTTTGAATATATCTCATTATTTCACAAAGATTTATATACCAAATTAAAATTTATCTCTAAAATAAATTGTGCATGTCAACTAGCATGATCTTGTGTGAAAATTGAGATGTAATTAAAATTAAAAATTGGGACGTGATTTGTTATTATGATTTTGATGAGTGTGTGCGATTATTGATAATTCATAATGATGAAATGCGATGAGAATGTGTGTGAGTGGTCTATATGAGTTAGGAATTATCTGATAAATTTGTTACATAACTTGCATACAAATTGGTATTACTATATGGATTTAAATGGCGATAATTGTCGTGAATTGTGATACGTGGAATAATTATCTAAATATTACAAGGTAAATATGATTTGGGGTCGGTTATGTTAAATATTTGTAATCGACATATGGTACTAGTGTTGCATTTGTTTACAATGATGGATGCCCCAATTAGGGTTTTTGTCATGATTTGAATTGTGTGGTTCATATGATTTGATGATGAGTATGTAGTATACATGTATCATAATAGGCGATAACATGTAGTTGTGATGTGTAGGTATGGAGTAAGAGCTTGACACTTAGGTGCGTGACTTCGCTCAAAGCTTTTATTAGGTCCATTTAAGACTTGTTCCTTGATTTTTATGATTTACTCTATAGTGTTTTGATTTGACTGATACGAGATGTATTGAGTGGTAAATTTATTAGATTCCATTTAACACCGGTCATTTAGCTAAATGATTTCTGAATTAATAACCCTCGAAATGAGATCCCTCATGTTTATTTTGAAAATTAGCTCCAGATCAATTTGCCTTTGGGCCTATAATATTAAATCCCTTCTCAGGTCTATGTATAAATTTGTCAAGTTTTCAATGAGACGAGAGAAGGTAAAACCAACTTGCATATGCTATGAGAGTACCGGTCATAGCGGGCTCTAGATTAGTGAACGGGTAATTCCATTTCCGAGGGATCTTGACAACTCTACACTTTAAGTTTCCTCAAACTCGGAGAAGTGTAAAGGTTTATGAGTATTGTAATGCAACATATGTATAGATGTGTGTATTTAAAGGGTACTAAAGGCAACTACTTAAAAGTACTTAACCTATGTGCTCAGCGTAAGGTGATATATGGAAAATGTAGAGAGCTTCAAGTATGCTGTTTTCCTAAGTGTGGGATAGTTCGAAAGATACCGAGAGAGGTATTAGTCCAACCAGCATAGGACGCTATCGAGACTACATCTTGATGGCTCTTTAATAGTTGCTCCCATAAGTAATCATGTGTTCAAGTAACACTTATTTCCAACATTTTTTTATTTTATATATATATATGAGAACCTGACGAATGAACACGGTTGATTATTATAGAGGAGTAGCAATGCCACTTTGCATACATGTATCGGCTAAAGATGAAAGGAATGTGATGTTTTGATAATATATAGTTCGCATAAAACTTAATTATGATGTGATATAAATTTTGGTTGTGATGGTTATTTTATTATATGAAATGTAATGCTTTTTGAAAAGATGTAATTAAAACTAAACAAGATCACTTAGTGGGTCGAGACCCAACTCAAAGAAATATGACGTGAATAATGTATGTGAAATCTGTTGTGTTGTAAAATATTGTGAATATATATATATATATATATATATATATATATATATATATAATATGACAGGGCATCCTTTATGACACCGGTAGAGGAAACTCTTTTTATTTTGATTTTATAATTATTATTTTTGAATTTTAATTTGTGTTTGAATTATTTTAAAATATAGTTTAGTTTGTCATAACATATATATATATATATATATATATATATATAGAGGACTATATTAGGTGTAGAGTATGATGTATGTATTGTATGTAAATTTTTCTCTTTAAGACGTCGAGAATAAATTTCTTCCCTTAGTTGGATTGACCGATTTAAGAACAGTATCCCAAAATTAAGCTTCAATTAAACTTTAACTAAATTAAGAACGACTCGGTCTCCAATAGAATTTTCAAATTAATTTGACACCTCTGAGATCGAAATATGCCGATAGCTACACCACTGATTGAAAGATACTTGACTCACTTGTTTCTTATGAAACCATGTGACCCACTAAGTCTCTATATAAACCCCCTGCCTTTCCCTTCCATCAATCACTCACGAGAGCTTGTGATCTGGTGCTCCCCAGTTGAAGCTTCTTCCAATGGATAACTCTTCTTATCCTTCTTCCTATTCTTCTTCTTCTTCTTCTTCTACCTCCCATCGAGATCTTTCTTCGAGTGAAGCTGATCAGGCAACTGCCTCCCGACCATCCGCGGAAGCTTCCAACCAACCCGAACAAGACACAGGCCCGAGAAAGAAAGCTCACGGAAACCCGTACCCGAAGAGAGGCAAGATCAAGGCCAAAATCATTGGCGAGATTTTGCCCGCCAGTGTGAGCTCCTCTTGAATCCTGATTCACCTCTTCATTTGTGAAGAAGCCTCCTTCAATATGGTAATTAGGGACGGTGTTAGAAACTAGAGCGTAGAATAAGGAGGTGTATGTTAAGTGTAGCAGAGCTGGTTGTGTCCTCTTCTCATTCTCATGGGGAGGGAGGTTGTTCTAATTAATTAAGCTTCTGGGTAGAAGTTGATTATGGTTTTTTATATTTCAACTTTCTAAGTGTCAGTAAAAAGGTCCTCCTTTATGTTCCTTGCATGGCATCGTTAGTAGAGTATGTTGATCATAATTCTAGCTTTATTTATTTTTGCTTGCAAAGGAATCCTTTGCCCGTACTACTGAAACAAAGCCTCCACTGCAAAAAGCAGACCCAAAATCCAAGTTTTGGTGGAAGTAATACCCACAAGGTAAATTGTCGCAAAAGTTTATGGACTGGTATCCGGCCGTAATCGAGCAATTTAGCGATGGACGATCTCGAGGTGAATTATGAGCTTCATTACCAGGACAGCTTAACAAAAGGGACTGGATAACACTTTGATTGGTATAAAAGGATCAATTCTGAAAAAGAAAAAACTTAGAAAGAGCAATAAACGGGGGAAGATGAACGTCCCACTAGACATAGCATTCATTCATCAACAACCTGAATTACAAGTTGCAGTAGACGTCGTTGGTATAATATCATAATTAATTTCATCACATCCAGAGCTTGCATGACAACTATGGACCTCATATCGATATTCCTCCAACTGGTTCCCCTTCGCTGCATCCCAATCCGCCCCGTCCATTTCTGCCCTCATCGCCGCGGGACTCGCCCCATCCCTCTGCCATAACCGATCGAGCCCGCAAATTACAATTGCAGAGCATTGTTAGGAGGCTGTGAAGTGGAACTTGTACTCAGTTATGGCGGCCATGACTCTTTCTTGGAGGAAGGAGCAAAACACGGTGAAGCAGACCATCGCCTTCAACTGGGGCGACCGAGTTCTCCATGTCGGTGTGGCACAAGGCTCGGCTTTCCAACGTTCTGAAGCGATGCGGCGTGGTGAGTCAGGCGGAAGGGGCGCTGTATCTCTGCTTCGAAGGGGCGGAGGACTTGCCCGGTGACGGATGGAGGTAGCCATGAACCCGGCCAACTGACATGTTTGTCGACCGCCGGCTCACAGCCCTTCGTCTCTCCACTCATCGTCTACTCTTTCTCCCATCTCCATCGTCCCCTTGCCGACAGCTATCAGCCCTGCTACTAGGCCCAGCCGCCACTGCTCATCCCTGGCTATCGCGCCTTCACTCTCAGGATAATGTATGAACAATTTCAGAACATACTAAATATGGGGCCAGGTTGGTTTTACTCTTATTTTACAAGTTTTGACTGCTCCTACCACAGCTGGAAGTGGTAAATCTGTGACTTCATTGTGTGCTGCTGCTATGAGCATAAAAAATCAAGGATTTGGATATCTTATGAACGATGGGGAAATGTTAAACGTTAGAACTTGTGGCGAACTATTAATATGTTGATAAACTTATGAAGTTGATTGAACTGCTGAGGATGTAAAATTGCCTTCTTTCATTTGCATATATGGCTTAACTATTTTAAAATTTCTTTGTATCCGATAAGATGGGCTAGGTGAAGTTTACGGCATGCTTGGGCAGGCTGGCAGTGGGAAGTTGTAGGTATCCGTTGCTCAGAGTAAAACTTGCTTCCAAAATAGCAAAATGTAAGGAACATATCCAATTTCCAATTCCTATTTCGTCTTTTGATAGGTCATCTTTAGGTGTGTTATATAATTCTTGATAACGACCATAATATACTTGCTATATTGAGTTTCTCCATCAACTTAATTAGCCACTATTTTGGTCTTTGCAAAACGTTAGATTCAAAGAAAAGAATTATGGAAGCAGTGGTGCAACATCTGGATTAACTACATAGCCTTGCACTCCCGTGTTGGTGATTGTATTTATTTGTCATTGCTTTGATGTAGTGATGGGTTAAACATATGCAAAATTGTTATTAGTCCTCTTTTTTATGTTGGGTTGGTCTAATTTTATTCGATTTGTAATGTGTTATGCGACTCTGTCCTCTGTCACCGTCCCATGCAACAGTCAACTTGGGAGCAGAACTCACAGTGCGTATTTCTACGATATAGGAACTTTTTTCAAAACTCAAGAGGAACTGATTTTCTCTAGCCTGTGGAGCCGTACTTAAGCTATGACTATGTGATCAAAATCGTAGACGTGCACAGATGTAACAGTACTTTTTGGGTGTACTATAGTCTTTAACAATTCTATCATTGTATGACAAATAAACCAACCATTACAAATAGGAGATTATGTACAAATCATGCATGTGTCTATATCCTATGGTTAAGAAAACATTTTATTGGTTTAAATCCAGTGATAACTATATATAATTACGATGATAGCATATCCAATAACACCTACCTACATCCATACACTTTTCCTTAGGGATTGCTCCTTCCTCGCTTCGTGGAAAATTATTTTATTTTTGGTGTATACTTAACTATATTGAAAAAAGGATTTCCGAAAAGTTGCTTGCATTGGTTGTGAATTTGTTGACGTGAGAACTTTTTTGTTTTTTGGTCTTCTTGGCAGGGTGTTCTTTCATTATATGCTTTATGGGGTTATAGGGATTTATTCTTTTTTGTCTTTTAATTCCGAGAGAGTACATGTAGCTTACCGAATCGAACTGATAAATTTTGGGATATAAATTTGTAACTTATTAAAATGAAAAACTATCACAAAAAGGACTTATCCACTTAAGGCATCAAAAAACGGAACACAAGAAAATCTTAGCAAACACATATTGTAAAACCTACGATTTGAGTCAGGGTTTTATATTCAGAACTGGTTGGTTCGACTGTTACTTTCAAGTTGAGTTAGATTCAGAATATGTTTATTGAGCCGACGCAAGTCGCGTGTATGAGCTATGAAGGTCGTGCATACCCAAGTATATGATGATAACGTCATGAATATAGCAGAATAGAATGAGTTATTAGAATATATGAGAGTATGCCAATTAATTTTTTCTTTTTATATATAGTTTGAGTCAAGGTTTTATATTCAGAACTGGTTGGTTCGACTCTTACTTTCGAGTTGAGTTAGATTCAGAACACGTTTATTGAGCTGACGCCAGTCGCGTGTATGAGCTATGAAGGTCGTGCATACCTAAGTATATGATAATAACGCCATGAACATAGCATAATAGAATGAGTTATTAGAATATATGAGAGTATGCCACTTATTTTTTTTCTTTTTATATATAGTGGATCGTAGAATTAGTTTTAGTTCGTTACCGTGTTAGGACGCACTACGAGCAGTTTGGGTGGGTTAATAGTCTTAGAATGATATGATGTTTCGATGATTGTTTTATTTTCTAGGATTTTTTCCCAATTTTTCTAGATTTTTTTAGGATTTTCTACAACTTAATTATTATGCTTGGCTCGAGACAGAGTCGAGTCAAGTATTATTTACGATATTACCACCTAGTTATTTTTTCTCACCCCCAGACCCGTTCTTCTTCCTCGCCCAAACCCTTGCCCTGACGTTGCCCTCGTGCAGCGTCACTGCCGCTGCTGTGGACACCGGCCTACAGCCGATCATCGCCAGCTAGCCCCGCCATGGCGTCGTCGTGCCTCCCCTGACCAGGCCAGCCACCATCTGGCCGTTGCGACGCGAGGAAGCCGTCGCCTAGCGCCGCGGCTGCATTTCGGTCGCGTTGCCGATTTCGCTGCTGACGACCATCGCCACCACAATTGGGTGGTTGCCTTGACACCCTCGATCACCCAGCGACCCTTCCTGACCAGAGCGGAGGCCGTCGCCGCCCAGGCCTGCCGGATCGAGTAACCCATCGCCGCCACCACTGTTTTGACCATTTTTCGGTGAGCCACCAACTCCGTCGGGTATGTCGATGCAATAGATGCGTCGGGCTCGCCAAGCCAGTTCCAAGGGTACCCAATACCCTTATTTTTCGGCCAGTAGACGTTGCCGGTGATTGTAGCCGTGAAACTGCCGGAACTTGCCAGAAAACCACTTAAACTGCCGGAAAACCAGATTTGCAGGAATTTGGCGGATCTTCCACGGAGTTCATCCAGTTGAACCTGATTGACTTCAGACGCCGTCGAGCGTCGAATTCGAGCTCCGAGACACGAAACGAAACTCTAACCGTCGCATATCGCTGACGAGGTGAGGTATAATTACCTCCGATTGAATTAGTTAAAATTGATGATGATTGTTAGCATAGCATGCTAGAATTGAGTAGTTGTCATGATAAATGCCAGACTATGAATGAAGTAAAGATGTACATGATGTGATTAATAGGGAATGAAGGTTAAGTGATCTAATGAAGTAAGTAAATTTGAGCATAATAATCGTGTATGATGTAACTTAGGAAAAATACAATAAAATTGACATGAATATGATGAGTTAGAATTATTTTCATAATTATAGTTATTTGATGGTTGATGATTTTGTGTTTGATTGTGTTGAGTTTGATGCATCATCTAGTTAGCGGGCGTTAGTATTTAGTTTTGATGTGTAGGTACGGAGTAGGAGCTCGCCGCCTAGGCGCGATAACACGATTGAAGCTTCTACCAGGTCCGTTTAGGACTCGTCTCTATTTTATGCTCTTTCTATTGTATGTTTGTTTTATTATTTGCAGGATGAGTTAAGTGGAATTTTATTAGATCCCACTTAACTCGGGCCATTTAACCGAACAGTTTTCGGATTAATAACCCCTCTAGGATGAGATCCCTCGAGGATGATTTCGAAAACAAGATCCACCATAAGTTGCCTTCGAGCCTATTATATAAATCCCTTCCCAGGCCTATATATATAATTTTATCGAGTTTTCAGTGAGACGAAAGATGGAGAAACCAACTGCACGTACCATGAGCAGATGTTGTAACAGTCAAAGCGGGCTCTGGATTAGTGCCAGCGGATTGTTCCATTCCCGAGGGATCCTAACGACTCTGCGTTTGAGTTCCTCACATCCAGAGAACGTGGAGGTTTAGAGGTACTGTTTAGTACAGTGCATGTTTAGACTTGTGGTTCAAAGGGTACTAAAGGTGACTGCCTGAGAGTACTCGGCCTTCGTGCTCAAGGCCAGGAGAAATATAGAGGTAAGGAGAGGGCTTAGGATTTGAGACCAGAAAATGAAGTAAGAAAATGCCGAGAGCGGCACCAGCAGCATTAGTGCCCTTCAGAGTGTTCACGTGGAGTATATGATGTTTTCTTTTAAATGAGAGTTTGCTCTCATAGCCAGCTTGTTATAGTTATTTTATTTTTCGGACCAGTAATACTTGTTACTGACGTATTTTTATACTATATGTAGGTAATAATCACGAGTTGGAGCAGCCAGCTTGGACGGAGGAGCACTGTTGTCGCTTGCACATATGTCAGTCGATAGAGTGGTTAATATTCTATTTATGATGCTATTATATTGTGAATGATGTGAAATGCTAAGACATGATAGGATGTGATTAAATGCTTAAGATATGATGATTGGACGTAATTAAGTGCTAAGAGATGATGAGATGATGTGAACACGAATAGATTGCGCAATGGAAGCGTGGTGGGTTGAGACACAAGTTCAAAATGAGTTATAGCATGTTAGATTTTGTATTTTGTATGAATGAAATTATTTGATATATGGTTATATATATATATATATATATATATATATATATATATATATATATATATATATATTTGCATGTCGGCCATGTAGTATCATGTTAGGATTTTGTGATTTATCTATGCATTGCGAGTTGTATCTTCATCTTAAGTATCTTCATCTTAAGATGCCGAGATTGATCCGCATGAGATAGGTTCGGGTTAGCCGACCTAACCGGGGCCTGTAACATGTCGGTTCGGTTCACGAGCATGAACTGGATTTGGGGTGTTATACATATGATTTGGCTCATGTAAATAAGATAATCTAAATACATTTAATTTAAAAAGGAGATTAAGTTTCATGAGAAAATCTAACAGAATCTCCCATAAAACAATGAAAAATTACAGAACCTCTATGATTATCATTCAATCGCAAAATATTCTCAAAAATATTTCATAATATCATTTATCATTTACAAAAACATCTTCAAGGTGTTATGATACATTTCCAGATCATTTTCAATAAATTTAGTATATAATTCACATTCATTAGGCTACGAGCTTGCCTATTCTTCACATGGGACTTTCTTCTACAATTAAAATAATCATAGTAGCTCCTCCAACTTATTTCCTTTTTCGCTCCACATACTTGTACAAGAAACATGGTTTCACGTACCTATATATTTGTTTACCATCTGTTTCAAGACTTTGGGCTTGGAGTAACCTGCACAAGACCTGCGTACCTAAAATATTCTGTATGTAAAATAGAGAAAATACAGTTAGGTATATAAAAGCTTGCAACCAGTCATAGTATCATATCACGAGGCACATGACAATATGGGTCACAACACAAATTTCAAGGTCACATAGCCACACAACCACAACATCACACCATAATCCACACTCTCAAGACATCAACACCAGGAGTCAAATACATATCCAACAGATAGCGAAAGTCCCCAAGGGGCACAACATACAACCAAAAGCCCAAAACACAAAACCCCGACCTATCATTCATCAGGGTTCTCGTGATCTCCGCAGTTACATTGGTCCACACGAAGCCTGCTCACCTACATAATATAAACAAAATGCGTAAATAACGGGTGTCACTGAATCCTAAATAACTAATAGGAAAAATCTCAATATTGGCAGATGGATAAAATAATTATTCACAAGAAACTTAAAAGAAGTATCAACTCTTCCACAACACACTAATCATAAGCAAGTGGCCAATAAAACCAAATCATAGTCGTTGATAATCTATACATATAGAGTAGATAAAAGCTCACAGTAAAATGTAGGTAACATGGCCAATAGGGCTTAGCGGATAATCACTACAACACTGCATACTCTGAATATACTCAATGAAGGCAACAAATCAAAATTGCTTAAATGTATACTACATGCAATTAGTAGTCTCATATCATATCATATATATATATATATATATATATATAATATGGTTGTCACCGAGCACCATAGGTGGGTATTGACGTGGCCCTCAATGACATCACATATGTGCAAGTCAAAATTCAAAAACGAAATATGTATACAAGTCTGAACATGGACATGTCATATAACGCTAACATGTGACTTTGAGCTGGATTTTATAATCTTTTGAAAATGTGTTAAAAGATCTCATCCTTGAGGTTTTGCTAATCTAGAAGATCGATTAAATGACCCGTAGGCAGTGAAATCAAATAAAATGTCACTGATTATGTTTAACGATATAAATCAAATCACGTAAGTCAAGTAGAAGAGAGTCCTAATAGACATGAGAAGAGCTTGTAAAAACCGGGTCTAAAGTTTTTAAAAAATATAATATATATATTTTTGTTAGATATAAGGAGATACATGGATAGTTAGTTGAGATAATCATGTGTATATCTTGGATAAGGATAGGAACGTTGGGAAGTTGAAGGATTTTGTGGAGATTTTCAGCTTTGAGGGTTGAACACTCCTCACATATATATTATATATATATATATATATATATATATATATATATATATATATATATATCCATATTGGTTGTCCTGCCTACCACCATCACCATCCTCTTCACGTCCTCAATCCTTTCCTCTCCTTCGTGTTGGTGTTGTTTTCTCTTTGCAAGGTACCCTTTTTGCGTCATTTTTTTTTCCTAGAATTAGATCATGTCATCTATGCATATTTTAAGTTTAGTTTATAATGTTTCCATGGATAGCCTTATGTTCTATATTCTGTTTTGTGTTGTTGATTAGTTTGGAGGATTAATTAAAGAAAAAACATGATTTCTTTTAAGATAGGTTTAGAGAGGAGGTTTCTCTCTGTATGACGTCGTGTGTTTTGCTTTTGTGTGCCAATTGTTTTATTTCTTTGCTTTAGCCATTCTTGATAATTAATTACAATTACTATTAATTAGTATTATTGTTAATTCATTATATTGTTGTATGATATTGAATATTAGAGTTAATCATGATCTATATGTGTATGTTAATTATTATGATTAATTAATTAGTAAATCATATCTTAAATTATTTATATGACTATTTATAGCTAAATTAAAATATTAAAGATAATATCTTTCATTAATCAAGGAAGTAATATGTATATATATATAATTATTATCAGTTAAATATTAATTGTTATTATTATTATTGTGATTATTCCAAGTTATTAATTAATTAAAGTTGAGTATTTTAATAATCGATCAATTAAGGGTTGTAATATACGTTATCAAAATTTTAATAGCCTTAAGTGTTAGACTGTAAAGCATGCTTAAAATAAATAAAGTTCTAACATTTCGTGAGCAATTAATTTAAAATAATTTTACAAATGTATTCCTTAAATTATGATAACATAAATTATTTTAAATAATTTAATGGAATGGGTTAATAAATATTTATTTAATTAATAAAGTGGCTGGGAAGTTTATTCAGAATTTGATTAACAATATGACAGCCAATCGATGTGACCTTTGGAACTTGTAAAATTATTATGATTAGTATATAATTATTATCAAATTTTAGTAGTTATTAAATCAATTTATTTTGGTTGTGGAGATATAGTTTGATTTGTTGTTGTTTTATAGAGTGGGTAAGTATACGTTATTCTTTTCCTATCAAGAAAACTCATTATAAGCATTTTAGTTCTAAGTATTTTAATTGTGACTTAAATTGTTGAAATTAAATAATGATGTGGCATGGATAATTAACTACCTCATTGATTTTTGAGATAATCTTGATAAATTTAAAGCTTTAATATTTAAAGGGTTCCATGGGCTGTTTTGTCAAATTTTAGGCATGGCATTGCATATATTCAATTAGTATAGAATTATACTTATTTTATTGTATCAAATTAGGTTCGTCGGTCGCGGTTGCGAGTTCACTTGCAAACTATCCAGGTCCGTATAACTATTTAAAATGTTGTATATTCCTTTTTGACAGCCCTGGTCAGCCTGAACCTCAGATTCGACCATCATGTGCTGAGCGCAACTGGGGTCAAGGAATTGACTCAGTCTGACACAGGGACACACCTTTAAAATTATTTGAAAGGTAAAATACTTGCCCTTATGCCGATAAGGGTGAGAAGGCGCAGTGGCACAAGACGACTCATTATGCACTTGTGATACCGAAAGGGTGAGTCAATAACAAATATCGGTAACTACATACTGTAGGCCACTTAGCATATGTACACATACATGAGATTGCAGCTAGATGGGGTGGCCACCCCTCCCGACATAATTAGAATTCAACATAGGCTCATAATCACTAAAATACTTAACAAATAATGATTGGGAATATATTAAGTTGTTTCATTTAATTATACAACTTAGTGGTTTTATCACTAACGCGATTTTGTGACCGCAACTTCAGACTGATGCTTAATAGTGTGGTTGGTGGTTCTTTTACCAACCTAAGTTGGAAGAATTGATGAATAAATTTGACTTCCTCTTTATATTATTTGAGTTATAAATGTGACTATGAGAAATGGTTTGGCGGTTGTGAGACTTTATGTTCGTGTAGTTAATTTATCTTATGGATCGTTGCATGTTATCATTAATAAAACATGATTGATTTTATGATTAGTAAATTCTTAGAATTATTTGTCATGTTATGATTCATGTACTTAAATTTTATTTTTACATCCTTCATATTTTTGGGTAACCCTATTTTTACATCCTTCATATTTTTTAGTAACCCCGACTGGCTAAAGTGGGTCATTATATAGGTCCTCATCGTACCATGTCAAACTCAACTCCTAATGGTCTAGCGATGCAAATAGTTACACGCTCATGTATGATGAATGCGAGCAATGCATGAACAGTCTAAGATGCAGTAAGGACAATGACATGCAACATGAAATTAAATAAATACGTTGATATGATTTGATCTGATAATCGTGGTCGCACGTGAAATCTGATATTGTGCAATAAACTGAATATGTTAATAAATCATGTACTGAAATCATAAGTATAATGTCAGTATATTAGGAACATTATCTGAGCTTACACTCACACAATTGAGATATAAAAAGAAGTCGACATGTTAGAGGATTTGGATACCTAAACTTAAAATATCTTAATATACTACACAGTCACATTGTATCTGAATTAGTATTAAAATAATTTGATCCGTTGGTAAATTAGTTGGCAACTTAATGGTTAAATTAATTAGGCGAATTGAAATCTAGAACTTAAAAGATGTTAAATCGGCTAGATTTGATTAGCATGTGGAGCAAATTGAGATGTCGTAATCATCCAACCTAATTATGTAAATAATGATTTTTATTAATTAAATCTTTTATCATTTAATAAATTAATTAATTTCATTATGAAATTAATTAACATCACAGGTTGGTGGGTTTTAAAATTAAACACATGTAAAATTATTATTATATTACATATTTAATTAATTAATAATTGGTATTTGATCCGAGCAACTCCCACACTACCCAAATTTTATAAAGTTTGCATCTTTGTATAATTATAACCTTAATTAGGTAATGAAGGGCACATTTTACCTCATGCAATCAACAAACACACAATATTCAATCCAAAGATATTTAGTATTATTCTAAAATGATCAAAATAATGTGATCTATATGATTATATCAAGACCTATATAAAATAGTGCAAATCATGCAAAACAATCAATTAAAAGAGGAGAAAAGTGTACATGGAGTGCAAAGAAGATAAGGGGGAAGAATTGGGGGAAAGAATGAGAAGAAGAGGAGGAGGAGAATTGGAGAAAAGAGAGGGAAGAAGGGGAAAATAGGGAGAGGGTGGCGGCCAAGTGGAAAAGGGGAGGAGAGGATAGGGTTTGGAAATGAGATGGGGCTAGGGCTTTATAAAAAAAACAAAACTGCGGACCACGTTGTGGCCTTAGGACCCAACGCTGTGGTGCTAGACCTAAGATGTCGAAAAGAGAGAGAAATAGAAGGGAAAAGAGGGGGAAATAGAGGAAAAGGATAGAGTTGATTGGGGAAGGCTACTAGGGCATGACTGGGGTTAGAGACTACGTTGAAGATGCATGCAACCCAGCTCTAATGCAACATGCACCCTAAACTAACTAAGCACCTCAAATAATAACAATGCTATGACTCGGCAAATGGGTCCAGCCAAATAAAACTTAACGGTGACTCGCCCAATGCCCAAATTCACAATAACACACAAAGACTTAATTAGTGCCAATACGATCCAACCGGACTGGCCAAATGCAAACCGAACCGAACCAATGCCAAATTGGTCGCAAAAATACTGAACTAATGGGTGGGTTTTGCAATATGTGCTATTAAATTATTCTTATATATTTATGTTCCTTTTATTGTTTATTTATGACCATTTTTTGTATAGCTTGCTCAAATTATTTAGGAATACAACTGTTCATTTATATTGGCGCTACGTTGCCTCAATTATGTGAGTGGTCATGTAATTATTAATTAATAGTTTTCAGTTCATCTATATGTGAATATGGATATTAACCCACATATTACTCAAGTCTTTTAATTTTATTGTTGTAAGCCTTATGACATATTTAACTATTTCTGTATGGATTTATACAGGAGCAAGAAATGTGCATGCAGAACAGTAATTATAAGCTTGAACGTAGAATTCTGATATTTTGTTGTTACATTTTGGTAAAGAAGTCTTTCGAATCACAGGTGTCCACCATTTAATGAAAAGCCACACCCATTTTTTGTTTCTTTGTTCTACTTTAGAATTTTGGATTTATGATTGTTGTAAACAGATCATATATGCTATATGTTTACAAAGTATGGAGAGTTGCCAATATTTAATTTTGTAGATAATTTTTTATATTATATTTTGTAATTAATTCCATAATTTTCCTGGTCTCTTGTCCTTGATTTAGTGGAGTTTAAATTTAATTGTTGAAATTTTTAGAAGCTCATTCTTTTACTTTGCAATTTCACATGGAGTATATTAAATTCTTGGATTGAAATCATTATAACGATTGCATTTCACATTTTACATTTTTAATTTCTTTTAGGTATGTCAATATGTTAGATACTTGAGAGCCAACAAAAGCCAACAATGGAGAACCTGATGCTCTAAAGAATGGAGTTCCTAAATGCAGGTAGAAGCCCATATAGATGAAAACGTTTGTAAGGGTAATCTGATAGCTTTTAAAATAATTCCTGTCTCTGAATGTCATTGGGGTCGACTACAAATACAAATGAGAGGTCATCACTGGGAACAGGTACGCAAATTGGTTATTCCCTTTGTTGTCCTTGTACTTTTCTTCGCATGTAAAAGCTAGAATAATTGAGATCAATTTTCGTTATTGATCAGTTTTTGCCCTGAGACTATCAATGATGAACATAGGCTTTGTTGGAATATGGAGTAGATGCATTGGCAATGAACTGGCTTGCCTCTCTGGAGAAGGTTTCTCTGAATTTGCACTATTATGCCGTGTAAACACCAAACACAGGTTTCTCTGAATTTACCCACACTGTTTGTCTTTAGACTGAGACGCGTTTGTTTGAGCTCTATTAGGTGTTGGAGTACACAACGATGTTCATAAGCCGTCCTTGATTCTCAATTTGACAACGTTCTTAAGAAGTTAAAAGTGGTAAAATCTCTCTTCTGATATCTTATATCTTTCTTTAATGTTTAAAAAATGCAAAATAAGACATTTTTTACCCAATCTATTTGGGCTATTATAAGTAGCATAAGTTAATAATGAAAGTATCAATTTGATCTTATTGCTTATTTTCCCTCTCTACTCATCAAAGTTTGTGTGTTAGTAAGTCAACTTGGGCAAAGGACAAGTAAACGAAAGAAAATAAAATTATTTGATCTAACATGAATTATAATAGGCTAAGACATTCTATTATTAGAGACTAACACAGTCTATATTTTAAAAATATGTCTGATCATTTGTAAGTTGTCATGTTCAACAAACCTTAACTTATCATCTATATTGTTATGGCTAAATTTCCTTCGAAAATTATTAATATTATAAAATTAATATGCTCAGCATATCCCATCAATAGGCAGCGCATTGCCCAGGTCCTACCTAGTTCATATAAAAATTAAAATTTTAAACGCATATTATATTTGCTTTGAAATTTTAGTTAAATTATAAGAGTACAACGTAATACCAATTTTAGGTAAGAATTTGCACAGCTATATTATTTTACATATGCATGATTATGATAATTTGAGATATATTGACTCATACCAAAGTCAAACAAGCCAAAATTAAGCTAAACAAAACTCAATTTGACTTACCCGAAGAACAACCCTACTCTCCACCGTCTTTACTCCCTTGTTGATAATGGGGAGCATTAACAATTCCAACACTTATTAACAAGGGTGCTAATCGAATGAGCGAACCGAGCTCAACTTGTGTTCAAACTCGGCTCGAATAGTTTAAAATTTGTTCGAATTCAACTCAAGATCGAACGAATTTTTCCTGAGCTCGAACTATATATATATCAAGTCATCAACTTGAATTTTTACCATCTCAACTATCTCATTTCTTTGTTATTATATTGTGTATGTGTGTGTGTGTATATATATATATATACATACATATATATATATATATATATATACTATATTAATTTATCGAGTCGAGTTCAAGTTATAACTGAGTCGAGTCGAGTCGAATATAACTTTACTTAAGCTCGGCTCGTAAGATTTAAATTCGAGCTCGAACATTTAAATGTCGAGTTTCAAGTCGAGTCAAGCCAAGATGAACGGCTGAACGCTAAATGCTCACGAACAGGTTCACTTAATTAGCAACCCTAACTATTAATAAAGTGGGTATGTATGATGCTAAGAAGTAGCATTATAAAAAATAACGAATAGTTAAATTAAAATAAAGATTAATAAATAAATTGCACCGATATACTGCTTAATGGGCTGGGCCGCAAGGGCATACCTTATACAAGGCCCAGCCCACAATCCAAAACCCTAACCACCCCTCAGCCTTTCTCTCCCCCAATTCCCGCCATTTCGCCTCCCCCCATGGCCCGCGGCCGATCGGCTCCGGCGGCCGCTGCTGCCGTCGGCGACTCCGACGCCGACGAGCGAGCCCCACGCCGCAAGCGCAAGCTCCCCGCCTCCTCCGACGACGGCGACTCCTCCGACCACCCCTTCAAGAACCGCCTCAAGCCGGACGCCTCCATCCTCGCCATCCTCCGCCAGTTCTCAGCCGCGGCCCGCTCCGACCAGTCTTCGTCGGCGGCTGGCAGGCCGGCGACCCTCTCCGACGTGGGCAATCTCCCCGCCCCCTGCCTCGAGGTCGCCGACCTCTCCCCTTCGAGGTCGAGCGCGCCATCGAGGCCGAGGCCGTCCGCGCCGCCGCCTCCGTCCTTGCCGCCGCCGGCCTCTCCTTCTCGGTTCCCTCCCGCTCGTCGGTGAATCAGCTCTACATCCCGGAGCTCGACCGCGTCGTCCTCCTCGACAAGTCCAAGGCCCGGTCCTTCGGCAGCCTCACCACTGTCCGCAAGACGGCGCTCACCGCCCGCGCCTTGTCGCTTATCCACCAGCTCTGCGTCAAGAACATCCATGTCACCAAGCGGGACCTCTTCTACACCGACGTCAAGCTCTTCCAGGACCAGTCGCAGTCCGACGCCATCCTCGACGATGTGGCCTGCATGCTCCGCTGCACCCGGTCGAGCCTCAACGTCGTCGCTTCCGAGAAGGGCGTCGTCGTAGGATGCCTCCACTTCGCCGACGACGGCGACCCGATCGACTGCACGGAGAATGGGGGTGGGAGGGAAGACCATCCCGCCCAACATCGATCGGGTCACCGATCTTAGAAGCGATGCTTTGTTCATACTGCTGGTTGAAAGGATGCTGCTTTCATGCGGCTGGCCGAGGACCGGTTCTACAAGAGGGTTCCCTTGTATCATCATCACCGCGAAAGGGCAGCCTGACGTGGCGACGAGGCTGTTCTTGCGGAAGTTGAAGGCTGAGTTGAAACTCCCGGTGCTGGCCCTGGTGGACAGCGATCCTTACGGGTTGAAGATTCTGTCGGTGTACATGTGCGGCTCGAAGAACATGAGCTACGACAGCTCGAATCTGACGACGCCGGGTATCAAGTGGCTGGGGGTGCGGCCGAGCGATTTGGACAAGTACAGGATACCGGAGCAGTGCAGGTTGCCGATGACGGAACAGGATGTGAAGACCGGGAAGGAGCTGCTGGAGGAGGATTTTGTGAAGAAGAATAAAGGGTGGGTGGAGGAGCTGGAGATCATGGTGAAGACCAAGCAGAAGGCTGAAATTCAAGCTCTTAGCTCGTTCGGATTTCAGTATCTGTCGGAGGTGTATTTGCCGCTCAAGATCCAGCAGAAGGATTGGCTGTGAATTGATGATGGCTCCACGGTGAGTGATAAGGTGTGCTGGTCGTTTTATTTTGCCATTCATTTAGCTTATGATAATTGATTGTGGAACATAATTCCTAGTTTTGGGTGGGTATTTGATTCCGGTTGAATTTTTTTCTGTTGGTCTGGTACTGGTTTATTCACGAAGTATTTATCTGGACAGTGATTAAATAGCTGATCGTAGGGCTTAATATGGTGTTGCTGCGAAGATGACCATGGGAATGTTACCAGACTCTTTAGCATTTGCGGGATAGAAGGTATTCCTTCACTGCTTAGGAAGTATAGCTTACAAATTTATATCACGAGACTGTTGTTGTTTGCATTTCTCACTTATTTAAATCTTCAGAATAGCTTTATTTAAGAAGATCTTGAGGACTTGCCATTTTCTTCTCATTAGTGTTGGAATATTTCGGCTGGCTTGATCTTCTTTGATAGTAAAGAAAATTTGGTACTTTGTTTGCGTCTTGTTCATGATGTACTCATTTGAGATCGCTATAAATGTATAATTTTTTAAACTATATTAGTACTTCACACTATCTTTATATTGCAAAATAAATATTTGGCTGTAGGAGGCAAGTTCTTGAATTTGTATGAATACTTGAACCATGTTTTTAATTAATTAGACATTTTCTTAGATGTGATGTGGTCATTATAGACGTATCTTATGAAGGTATTACCATCTGGGAATATTCCTTTTAGCATCGTCCTGAACTTTTTTGATAGAAGCATTTTTAACTGTTGTGCTTGTTGGGAATAGTCCGACATCGTGACTTTGATAAATACCAAGAGTTGAGTTGCCTAAGAGGCTAGTTAGTCATTTTAGATAAGGGAAATCTTCTTAGTGTTCAAGGTTAATGCTATTGTGAAATTAAATGATTACTTAAAAGGTAAAATAGCTCGTTAACTTCAGCTTCGACTTCACTTGTTTGGTTTTATTCTTTTTCCTACCAGTCTGTTCTAAAGTTCATGATGCATTTACTTTTTTTGTTCAGCTGAATATTTGAATATTTTTAATTGGTTTCTGAGCACCTACGAGACTGCTTGGAGGAAATTTTGAAATTGAATTATGAATGTTGTTTTGTTTCTTCTTTTCCTCGTGATCTTTAATTTTGGCCAAAATGAGCTAATTTTAGTGAAGATCACATGCAGTCAACCCCAAACTAACTATTTTGACTCACCTTTGTTCCCTGAAGGCTTTGGACAATTTTGAATCTTTGATTGCAGATGTTGTGTGTGGCAGTATTGGATCCTATGGCAACCTGGCTCGTTTTTTATGGTGTTTATGTTTGCAAGGGAAGTATTCGTGGATGGAGAGTAATGTATAGAGGACTTTTCTTATGTCCTGTCAAAGGATGCGAAATTTTTTCAAGCCCTAATTGAAAATCTCAACAACTTGTTGATACAGGCAGTGTTGAGATTGCTGTAACTTGTAACCAATACTATAAGGCATACCACTGATTTCTTTCTGGAGCCTTGGCACTTGATATCACTTAGACTTGCAAGTAGCAACTCTTCTTCTTATCTCAAGAAAAACCCCGAGCGTGATATTACGGCTCCGTAATCCGATGTTCCATGCATAGTCGTTGGATAATAGAACATTGCCCTAATCTTTGATGTAACAAAAGGAAGGCGGCGAGAGAAAATGCCTCTGTGCGTAGTTGTGCGTTGAATTTTGCCTTGGCTGCTGAAATAGTATTAGTTCTTGGCATCAGTCTTCTTAGGACTCCCGAGAAAACTCAAGTTTATTTCCTTGTTTGACATGAAAAATCAAGTACATGTTATATGGAGTGAATCAAAGGGAGGGTGAGCATGGGTTGGGTAAATACCAAACTTATTTTGGTAATTCAGTTCGGTGCTAGTTTATTTGAAATAAAAAATTAGTTAAATTTAATTCGGTTGATTTTGTTCGTTTTCAATCAAAATTAACCAAATTAAATAAATTAATAAATAAAAAAATCTATTTGTATTAATTTAATCATTGTAATTGTGTCTTTATTCATTTTTAATCATTGTAAAATATAACAAAGATTTATAAAATTATTGTTTTGGTTTAATTTATTGAAAATAATTTACTTAAGCATGGAACTTAATATATTATATATTGTGTATTTATTATACAATATCTTAAATTAAAATATTATTTATGTAAAATTTTGTAATAAGTTTATGATTAGCCTCTAAATATGTGTTATCAAATTTTTATTTGTTAAATAAAATTTAAGAATAATTATAATAAATATTTAAGAATGAATACTTAATGTATTATTTATCATTTTAGTTAGTTTCCTTGGAGTTAAGTTAAAGTCAAACTAAATTGAATTAGTTTGGTTTGATTGATTTAGTTAGTATTTATAATTTTTTTTATTTGATTAACTATACTATTTCAATTCATTTAATTGGGTAAGTACTGACGAAATGACAAGCCTTGAGTGGAGATTTGTAAGAGTTGTTTTTACTCTAGGCATATTTAAAAACCTCTATTGTGAATATAATCACTATAAAATTCATTTCAATGATAAAACGCACGATAGTGCTTCAAATATTTCTTTTATACGTGGAGGCAATTAACTACAAATCCTTAAGAATGTAGGTCCTATAAATATTTACAAAATAGTCAAGTCTAGTGACAGGTTATAAATCAGTTAGATCTAGTCCAATAATCAAAGTTTTGTTTTAATTTATGTTTAAATTTTGCATGGTTAAGTAGGAATCTAGTTTGAATCGTAATTTTAAATGATGTGTTTTAAACAACGTAACTGGATATTTGGGTAATATAAGGTATATTTGGTTCAATTAAGTCAAATTAAAATGGTTTATATTTTAAAATTATAACTATAATATTTTATTAAATGTTAAAAATTTATTTTTCCGTCAACTTTTTATGAAATGCCAATTACAATAGCGGGATTTTTACAAAAAATCAGATTTGTATAAAGTTTTATACCAAAAAACCAGCAATTTTCAACAAAAAAAATCCAGATTTGTAAAAATTTTATAGTAAAAAATCAGGAACGGATTAAAATGGTAAGTAAGAAGATTAAATTTGTCGGACCTGTAAATGATATGCAGTATATTAAGTATAATCGGTGGTAAAATATAGTATTTGACGTTGGATGTAAGACAGATGCTGTAGTAAATCATTAATCATACAAAGTAAAGTATAATTAAGCCCATAAAGCTAGCTCTTGATCACTATTAGCACAAGTAAAATGGGATCGGTAACGGCGATTCTTAAAGCCGTACCTTCTCCGGCGCTCCACCGCGCCTCCCGTCGATGCGCCGCCGTCCTCGTCGGCGTCCGACCTTCTCCGCATGCTTATCTCCGCCGTCGAAGGCCGTCGTCTACGAGCTTCACGGCCCTCCCGACCGGGTTACCAGGTCCTCCCGCACTTCATCGTCTCATTCCACGGTGTCTCACCCTTTGCCATTTCCAAACCAGGTCTTTAGCTAGTTTGGTAGGAGTGCAGGTGGACTTCACTGGGTATACACGCCCTTGTATCTTTGGTTTTGACAACGTTCGTTATTTTGTCTGAATTGTGGGAATCAAATACGAGGAACTCGAGTGATTGTTTGTACCGGTTGTGTTTATGTTCATGTTATTTATATGAAGAACAAAATTTGATTCTTGTAGAAGTAATGAAAGAAGGAATGGTAATAATTTCGACCACACATTGATTATCTTTTTTTCTTGGAAAGATTGGTTATGGATTGAATGATTTCATTAAACAAAAATCCCAAATGGAAAAAATACTAGCAGACTAAGCTTAGAAAACTGCATCTAGTAGCATGAAAGAGGTTTCAGTGAGCACCATTTGTAATGAGATCATTTGTTGATTGCAGGGTGATTGATCTCCCTCCTGTGGAAATCAACGATCGTGATGTTTGTGTCAAAATGCTTGCAGCTCCAATAAACCCGTCCGACATCAACAGGATCGAAGGTGTTGACTACAACATCTACCTTGAGCCGTGATTTAAATTTTGTCGTGCGTTTGTTCTTCTATCACAAAGGGTGGTGATTTTGAAACTTTTTAAACTGGATCATCGTTCATGCTAGTGGTAATTTTGAGTTTCGGTGATAGCAGGTGTGTATCCTGTAAGACCTCCAGTGCCTGCAGTCGGAGGCTATGAAGGGGTCGGAGAAGTATATGCAGTGGGCTCTGGAGTAAAAGATCTCTCTGTTGGTGATTGGGTTATCCCATCACCACCATCTTCTGGTATTCTTCTGAATTCGCACTTTTTCATTTGTTCTAGTATATATTTTCATTTGTTCTAGTATATTTGCGAAAAAATTAGCCATTTTAATTTGATTTTCTTTCAACGGTATATTTCCATTTATTTAGGAATGTGGCAAACATACATTGTGAAAGAGGAAAGTGTCTGGCACAAAGTCAATAAAAATATACCCATGGAGTATGCCGCCACAATTACTGTGAATCCTTTGACTGCTTTACGCATGATGGAAGACTTTGTTGGGCTGAAAGCTGGTAAGTGAACTACCTTTCTCATTATGCTTCAAAATAAGCATTGATTTCGGTATTTGTTGATCTTTTTAATTTCCAAAATAAATTGCTAACTGTTGATCGATGTTTGGCTATGAGTAGGTGATTCAGTAGTGCAAAATGGTGCGACAAGCATTGTCGGCCAATGCATTATCCAACTGGCTCAAGTCAGGGGTGTTAATAGTATAAACATCATTAGAGACAGGTGTGTATCAACCTTTATTTTTTAAATAGGTTCATATCCTCAAATCATTTGGACTTCGACCTCATCAGTCAAAAAATAAGAATTGGCAATCCCCATCTTAGTCTAGGTGATGAGCTGATTGAAATATCCAAAAATATTTTGTATTCATCATCAGAAAAATCGAGACAAAATTGCTGCTGCCTTTGAAGGGATAATACAGCTTATTAAGAGCTTTCAATTCACCAGGTTTTTTTTTCTTTCGTGATTTTGAGTGTAATGCATCATATATTAATTCGATACAGACCTGGATCAGACGATGTCAAAGAGAAACTAAGGAAATTTGGTGCCAATGAGGTCTATACTGAGAGCCAGCTGGAAGTGAAAAATGTGAAAGATTTATTGGTATTATAAAAATTTAGTAACCATGAGTTTTTGTTTTGATAATTTCTCAGTATTTTCTCATATCCTCTATTTGCAACCTTGTAGGGTAACTTACCAGAGCCTGCCCTAGGTTTTAACTGTGTAGGGGAAACTCATCTTCTTTAGTTATGAAATTTTTGAGGTAAAGCGTGTGGACACAGATTGAGTAGCTTTGTTCCTGCCTTGGTACATTTTTAGGAGATTAAGGCTGTTTTCATTGTAGAAAGGGAGGAACTATGGTGACTTATGGCGGTATGTCGAAGAAACCTGTCACTGTTTCTACTTCAGCTTTCATATTTAAGGTATTTTTTGATCAGTCACCCATGCCTATAGTCTGCATAGTTATGTGGAAACGAGATTGAACAAGTAGTGCGAGTAGTGATTAATGTATCACATCTTTTTGTCTAATTTTGGGTCTTGGTCTTTTCGCTAAGCATTTGTTTGTAACTTTTTACAAGTTCTTTTTCTAATATTTTGATATTGTTTTCTCTTTTATAGGTATGGACACTTCAATTGTCTCTCACATTTATTCTGTTTTCCTCTCCTGATTCTCTGTTTTCCATGTTTAGGACATTTTCTAGTTTTAATGGGTTGTCTGTCGTAGTGTGTTTAATTTAGGTTTCCTAGGTTTGTAGTATGATTATTCCTTGACAGTTATGACCTGTCATACTTTCTGATTATACCTAAAGTTATGGGACTTTTTCTTTTGATACAAAATTACATGGTTTTGCACATTAGGCACCAAGTGTTTATGGACTTTTGAAAATATTTTTTGAACCGTCATTCAGCAAGAAAAATTATTGTGGATTCTTCAATTATTTTCCAATACATGTAGTCAATTCACTGCAGGATCACATTTTAACAAACTAACAAAATTCGCTGCAGGATCTGGCCTTGAAAGGTTTTTGGCTCCAAAACTGGTTGAGCTCGGAGAAATCAAAAGATTGTAGATTGATGATTGACTATCTGTTAGGCTTAGTTGACGAGAAAAACTTAAATACAAGTATGCAGTATTCCCTTAATTCCATTCGCCAAGTAGTCAAACTTTCATTTGGAGATCATGGTGTTGATTCTTCAACTTTTTAAGTGCCTTGAAGTGATTGAAGTGTGCCTCTTTGCTCTCTTTTTAATGCAGTTTGGAGCTGGTACCTTTTGATAACTTCAGTGTGGCTCTTGATAAAGCACTGGGTAAACAAGGAAGTCAACCCAAGCAAGTTCTTAAATTCTAATTTGCCACAGGCACCATTTTTCTTGTATATATATATATCTTACACATGTGCATCTCTGTCTATGGTAAGGTGAACCTTCTCTGAAGGTCATTTCTTTGGAAGTTTTTGAAGTGATTAAGAAGGCGATCATGTATTGTCTTTTTTATATAAAATCTGTACACGAGTACAGGAGTCTGGATTGGATGTAATGTTGGAGACTGGAGCAACCTTTTTACACAATTGAAAGTTTGTAGGAATACCCTGTACTGCAATCTTAGTCCTGATGCTTTTCAGGAAATGATTTTTTATCATTCTTGAAGTTTTGCGTTTGTTCTCTTGGGGAGATTTTGTCTGTTGAATGTTGAATGTATCACTTACAATGGCATCCTCTAATGACTTCAACCTCACACATTAATCAGGTTCATATATCTAACGCTGCTCCTTTGCGAAGTGCACTCTCCATTATTGACAGATCAGGTTTTTGGAGACATGGTTGCATGTCGGCAAGAGGGTAGCCTCTAGGGATGAAATGATTAACCTATTGGGTAATGGTATTTCTAGAGATTATTTATAATTTATTCAATTTAAATTAATTATTTATTAAAAGTAACGGAAAATTAATTTTATCTTGCTATAAATATCATTAACAGGTTTATCAATTTCACACCTAGAGGCTTTGACATATATTATCGGACATGTCCGCCAGTCCGAATCACGCAGGATAATTGCCCACCAAAGAGAACGCCCCCAAACCCTACATTCCCCTCGTCGGAGTCGCCGGCGGCCATGAGGGCGGTGCGAGGGTGGGTGACATCGTCGGAGCCTGTCTCCCTCAAGCAGGCGACGCGGATCATCTCCACCTTCGCCGCAAGGGACAACCACGCCTCCCAGGCCGTCACCTCCTACCTCAAGCGCGCCGCCGCCTCCTTCAACGATCTCCTCCTCCTCCACCGCGATCTCCGGCGGTCTCGAAGGCCCGCCTATACCATGCCAGAAGAGCCCCACGCGCGAGCTTTTCGGGAGTCGAGGAGAAGGGAGAGGAAGCGGGACGGGTCGGATGGGAAGGCGGCGGCGGGTGGTCGAGATAAAGTTGGGATCTTTATCAAGGGTGATGAGGAGAACTCTGAAAGGAAGGGGCAGAAGTTCATGTCGGAAGTGGACGTAGTTGTATCAGAGAATGCAATGTTTGCCGTGGGATGTGGTACAGAACGAGATGGAGTCGATGGCGGGGAAGAGGGAGGGAGGAAGGCGAAGAGGAAGAAGAGGGGGATGAGGAGGAGCTAAATAAGAAGAAGAAGAAGAAGAAGAAGAAGGGAGAAGTGAAGAAGAAAAGGCTTAGACGTACAAGAAAGATTGGTTGCTTGAGATTTTAGCATGGATTCTTCAACATTGTTGAGAAGGAGAAGATGATCGGAGCAAGTGTTCTTCGTTTTGGGGTATTTTCATGCCAATAATGGCTTCAATTAATGTGTGAAATTTGCTAACACTGCTGTTAATGATGCGTGAACGATGACGACGACTTTGGTCTCTTGAATCTCAGTTTCGGTGACAACATTCTTCTCTTCCATGGATAATGATGGTTGTTGATTAGGAGTGATGGGTTGTAACGACAATGGCTTTTCCAAGTTACGGTTTTGTCAGAGTATGATTCATATCGTTTCCTTCCTCTGTATCATCTCTATTCGCATTTATATTCCAATATCTTCGGTTAATATGTCCTTGATGTGAGACTCGGATTGCGCTTCGTGTCATCCATGACGAAGAGTAATTTTATTTTTGTTCTGGAATGAGTTTCATTGGCATGTTTTACTATAATAAATCAACTTGATTATTAATGGAAAGTAGGACTCGGGAATGACATGGAGCATCTTCAATAATAATTCAACTGGTGCAATGGAGAATTCTGTTCGAATAGCCAATGCTCTAAGAACAGAAGCCAAAATGGAGAATAATATATAGTTTCACCATCTTCATTGGTTCACGAAGCATATCGTGTATGCAGATTTGCTTTCTTATACACTTCGAGCCGATTATGCTTGTTTTGAAATCGTGCGAGGATGGTGTCAACTTGGACCGCAGTTCCCTAAACTTTACGCTTTGCAGTTGACAGTATTACAACTCCATACATACACCCAAGCATAACTCTTACTCAAAATGCACTCGACAATTTAAACGGTACAGCACAAACGTCTGATCACAATGTTATAAGTTAGAAGCTCAAATATGTTAGCGAACTTCAGAACTTATTTTGGTAGAGACAAGCAAAATACTTCCATTGGAGTTTGCACAAACAAAACCACGAGTGTCCACGGCTTATAAACATGCTAACTCTAATCTCACCATGGGTGAAGGAGAGTGCAAACCGACATCCCATACATGTCAGGGGGCATTAGCATTATATATGCTTTGAGAGGATGGCCTCGACCACACCTTGAGCTATGGGATGGTAACATTCCCTGGCCTCCATAAACACTCTCTTTGCTAGTATTCTAGCTTCTTCACCTCCAGTTCCAAGTGCCATATAAAGTGGGCGGAGATATTTCATCCTTCCAACCTCTTTAAGGGTCTTCTCTGTTTCCCCAAAATATTCTCTGCAACCAGATGACAGAGCTACTTGTAGAAATGCAACCTTAACCTCAAAGTCTCGGCTTTCTGACAACTTGTATCGAGCATCCAAGGCTAGAACCTGCCAAGTTATAATAAATAACATTCAGCAAATAGTATCTAATGTTGACGTTTCCCCCATTGCAAAGAGGAACCACCTAATCAGCAAAAATCTTAAGCTGCCTGGCAAAACCAGCAGCAGAGTCAGCTAACAAAACAATCTGACGTGTGGACAATTGAAAAATTACCTGTGAAGCTTCCATTCCTCTTGGAAGGTTCTCTATATAAAGCTCCCACTCCTGACCATGCCAATCGGCTACTTCATTCTCTCTTGGCATTCGTCCAAGTTTAAACTCTTTCGCCAAAGAAACAATCTTAGCATAAACTGCAGAGACAGGCTCCAATGCATCTGATGGAATGCCAGTACCTTCCACCCAAACTTTCAGATCAATCTCATTCTCTATTCCAGGAAGATTTGCCTTAAGGAAGTCTAGAAACGTTTCAGTGTCAATAGACTGGAACTTGAATGTAGCAATATATTTCTTTAAAAACTCATCGAAAGCAGGACGACCAATCTGAGCACAAAGCCAGAGTAAAAAAATAGAGAGAGAGATCAGTTTACATCATGACTTAATTCTTATAAATTGAAGTGATAGTTGAAGATTGCTTCCGGTTGCCAGAAGATTCCTTTTCAGGATGCAGAAAATACCTGGCGTTCAATTCGCCAGAGGAACTGGAATCCTTTTTCATAAGGAACACGAGAGTAAATATCATCTGGATCCACGCCTTCTTGCTTAGGTTTCAACTTTGTAAATTCCATGTCATTCTTAAATCTTTCCATCTCCTCATTCAAGCCCCTCCATCCAATTCCAATGTTCAAGGCAGCACGATCCTCACCTTGGACTGCTTCCACAATTCTCCTCTCTGCATATGTAGTAAAACCCTGAAAGTAGAAATATAGTGAATGTACTCAAATCCATTCAAAGCTCCTCAATGCTACACAATAAAACCATCAAATCTGCTTATACAACTGAGAAATAAGATAGGCAAATGACAGTTGATAATCCCAAATGCTACACATTAGTGAAATGCACAAGGTACAAAGCCATTTCAAAATCACCAGAAGACCGGTTAATAGCATATTAATAATTGTTGAAATAAATATTTAGTAGCACCTTTTCTTAATAGCCTGAGCTTTTGGGATACGTGGTTAGATCATCTAAAATTTATATAGTATCATAGCCAAAAGTCCGGTTCTAATCCTATTAGTAATATATGCCCAAAAAAATTAATTTGCCTCATGTTGTATCCAATGAACTACTTGCCCTATATTTCACCAGGTAAGTCTTAAAAAAAATTACTTGCACGTGAGGGGGAGTATTGAAGTAAATATTTACTTGTTCACTTTCCTGATAGCTCGAGTTTTTGAGACAAATGGTTAGATCATCTAAAATTCACACTAATTATCAAGAAGCAAAAAAAAGTTAACAACCATAAACATCAACAAGACCGAATAACTAATACCAAAATAAAGCAAAAAAAATGTAGGCTAAAATGAAAGTAAATAAGAGCATCAAAAGAAAAATAAATAAATGCATAGCCAAACCTCGTTTAACCAAAAATCCTCATTTGTCTTGTTGGTAATCAGATTGCCAGTCCAGCTATGGGCTAGCTCATGAGCAACAACTTGCGCCCCAGTTGCATCACCTTTAATCACTGTGGGTGTCAAAAACACCATCCTTGGGTTTTCCATACCTCCATAAGGAAAGCTTGGAGGAAGCACCAAAAGGTCAAATCTTTCCCATTCATAAGGACCAAACAACTTCTCTCCTACTTGGATCATTTTCTCTGTTCCTGCAAATTCCTTTGCTGCAGCATCTAGAAGTTCTGGAACAGCCTCAGCATAAACCCTAGTACGTGGCCCTACCTCCCTGTTCTGAATCTCCCCAACAGCAAATGCAAACAAATATGGTGGTATTGGCTGGTCCATCACAAACTCTTCTACAACCCTTCCCTCAGCACACCAGATAGCATTATCAACAGCAAATTTTGCCTCACCAAAAGTGGGTGGCCTGCGATCAATGTGGGCAGCTGACATGACAGCAAAGAGTTCATGGGGAACGTTGAGAACTGCATGGTAACGAATGCGAGCAGCAGGCGTGTCCTGGAGGAGAGAACATGATATGATCATCAGAAGACATAAAAGTAAGAATTGCGAGCACACCATTTAATTGAAACACAATGCAAACAATCAAGATCCATTGACCATCGATACAAATTCTCAACAATGCAAAGTTCATATTTTGTACCTTCTAATCCTTTGCATATTTCTATTAACTTATGCAGGAAAAAATATGACAGCTATCATCTTCTTATTGAATTCAAGGGCTCCCAACAGAAACAAGTCTCCGCAGTTGAAAATTTAAATCTAAGCAAGTAATAAGTTGTAACTTCCACGATAGAGATCTCGGTAAAAGGAGACTTAAGGTGACAGGAGACACACTAAATGTTGTACAAGTTGACATACCAGGGGTTTAAAATACTTCTCAAATGTTGGTAAAAATTATCTTACTATTTCATGAAGGTCAAAAAATGGGGCCTCTAAAAAAATTAATCAGATGTTCTTAAGGGTGATATACTTATTCTAGACAATTAAATAATTCTGACAAGCATCCCCGCCAAAAGTCATGAATGAAAGGTATTTTAACTGCATAGCCAAAAAAATCGTTAGCAGCAACATTAAACTCAAAACCACCAAGAGGTCGAACACACTCATGCAAGGCTCCACGCTTAGTGTACATGGTTAAAATACAAGGGTCGGAAAGCAACTCTTATGAGAGGAACATGGTTAAACATAATCGATAATCCACTGGCAGTCACTAGATCAGACCCTAACTACCAATCGCTTAGGTACCAATAACAGCAAGATCCCAAATGCACATTTGGGTTAGATGTTAACTAATTACGATCCTTAACACTACCCCAATTGTTCTGACAAGCATTTTGATACAGTTACTTATCATAATCGTCCTTTCCAACGAAAACCAAGAAGAGTCGCTAAATCCTTGATTCGTCACCTGGCAGGGAAAAATGGAGCGGGCGTGAATAGACTGGCATTGCGTGTACACGAAAGGGTGGGTCTTGTTGAACGTCTGCGGCGGGGAGAGCCATTGGAGAGCCGACGAGGAGGGCGAAGTGGAGAAGGAGAGCAGGACGGAGGACTGGCCGGTGAGGGAGAGCGTGACGCACTCTCCCTTGACGGCGTCCGGCGGGGAGACGGAGAAGGCGATGGAGGCGCCGGTAGCGGGGTCGGTGGCGGCGGAGACGGTGACGGATCGGGCATCGAGGGAGAGTGGGCCGGCGTGGGGGGCGGCGAGAGAGAGGAGGACGGAGCCGCGGATGGCGGCGGAGGGGAAGTCGAAGAATAGGGCGAGGTCGGCGTGGACGGAAAGGGGGTGGGAGGAGTCGACGAAGGAGTGGGGATCGATTGGGGCCATCCCCGGCGAGGCGATCGGCGGTTTCCGGCGGCGGAGCAAGGGTTTGAGTGGAGGGAGGGAAATGGTCTGGGAGCGGGTGGCGTACCCAGGGTGGCGTACGGGGAAGTTGATGCACATTTTGTGGGAGCCACCATATTTGTTGCCCGTTTCGCGTCGTTTGATGGGCCGGGGAAAGAGCGGGCTGCTCCGAAGGAGATCCACCGAGAAAAAAAATGTCTACTCGAAATTTTAATAATTATCAGACAATTTTATTTGTGAATAAATAAATGTGTTTTTTAGTTAATTTAGTAATCATAAATAACAAAATTTCACAGTTCTACTTGTAAGAAGCAGGTAGAATTTTTGGTATTCATTACCCAAAATTATTATGAATAATATATATTAATTATGTACAAAATTATTTTTTAATATTTATTAATATCGATATTCAATACAAACATTAAAATATTAAAAGGATCTTCCTCCTTCCAAAAGAGGGTCGGGAAGGATGTACCTCTGGATAAGTATTTCTATTTATTTCCACAAATTTTAGTTTATTTTTTCATCCTTACATTTTGTACCTAAATATGTGAAATAAAATACCACTTACAGTGTGAATAAGAGGGTAGTAGTATAACTTTGAAGATAAAATTTAACCAAATATTTACCAAAGCTAAACTAAATCAAACTAAATATTAATAGCTGAAATTTACAATTTATAAAAAAATTTGTCTAAATTTAACTTTAAGTTGAATTTTTATAAAATTTAAGTTTATTAAATCTTAAACCCTAACTCCTAAACAATTCAAAAATAAACTTTTTTTATAAATAACTTAAGAATTAAAATTTTTAAATAAAATTTGATTATTTTGATTCCTCCACACCCAAAAGGTAAGAGCCGTTCACGAGAACTGAACCGAATTTACATTCTACTTTTTTTTTTTTCAAAATTGATTGTGCCCCGACCTCTTCGCCTCTTTCCCACCTCGTCAATCCTTGGCCGGCGGCCTCGTAGTGGAGACTTCCCGTCGGTGACCGTCGATTCCTTTCTCTTTCTTTTTTTTTCCCGCTTCGAGAATAAATCTGTTCTTCCATGCTTATCTGTGTGTATTGCTTCTTTTCTGGATGTTTGGTGAATTCAAATCTCTGTTCTGTATTCAAGTGTTTAATCTGGTCGGTTGAAGAATTTAGCTCTGTGATCAACCGTACATTTTCTTCTGGTTTAAAAAGATCTTCCACATGCATGATGGTTAGTACGCTCATTTGCTTGTACCTCATTTTTGATGCAGGGAACAATGGTGTTTTTGCTTAGAAGCAGAGGTTGCTGCACTTCGAAGCTGAACGGTTGTTAGAACGAAATTTATAGACTCCGTGTATTGACAAGCAAAATAATGAAGTACAGACGGTAGAGAACACACGATCTAGAGGAAACCTCAAAATATAATGATAAATCACAAATCACCTCCTGTAACAAATGATGTATATATATACATAGGACAAAGTCGGGCACGGTGAATCCATCCATTTTTTCTTCCTATTTTTACGTGAAAAGAGGGGGCACAAGGCAGGATAATCGGTGCGCTTAAGAGTTTGTGAGTGATTAAATTAAATAAACTAAGATCTTACAATAAATCTAATTTTTGAAGGACGTGACAGCATAAGCCTGTGGTGCCATTTCTCTGAGTGGATCAGACAGAACTAAAAACTGTTTTTATATTGTATATCATCTATATTGTCCCGATCAGACACAACTCATCCCATCATTAGTAATAATCTTTATCTCTCATCATCGTTTAGTAATGTTCTAGATTAGATGGGATTCACATATCTCTAATTGAAATATACATCAAATTTAGAATGCTCTCAACTCTAATTAAAAAAAATACCATTTAGGAAGACTCATAACTTCTAACTAAAGATTTTTAAGAGAGAGATGGATAACCTCGTTACAAAACCTCATGGTAAAACACACAATAGTTACACGCTTTATTGTACTTTACCCACCTTGTAATATAATTAAATATTTATGATAGTAGATACAAAATATTATACATGAGATACGAACACCTTCTAAGATACGAAGAGTTAATATTAAATACTCTTACCAATGAATTTCTCTTTCATCTTTCACAATTATTTTCAAATTATTTATACCTCTTAAAATAATTTTATGTTTTACATGTGTAATTACACGCTTTTTAAATTCATCGTATAAAAAACTTAACGGTTTATTGTCAAGTAGCTCGACTATTTGTTTGAGTGGAAGGGCGGACAAACAACTGACGATTTCAGTGAGAGCATTTTGTTCTCTCGAGCACGTTTTTACATCTCCAACCGTGTATCCGTTGGTACGATTGGACCACAAAGATTGCCTTTAACCCAACGAAGGTTTGAAAAATTTTCAGCATTTGGAAGACGCTGACTTGATTCTTACTTCTTTTAAAAGATTGTGTGAGCGCAAAGATTACAAACCAACCAAACGTGGCTTTGTATGCCGATATGATCGGGAAACTTGCAAGAGCACGCCAGTACGAGGCTGTTGAGGATATTCTGAACCAGATCAGTAGTGAGAAAGGACGACTCACAGATGAATTTTTCTATGAGCTGATCAGAATTTATGGGAATGTTGTGAATAATCCTGAAAAGGCAATTGAAGCGCTGCACAGGATGCCGGCTTTTTCTTGTTGGCCAACAACGAAGACTTTTAATTTTGTTTTGAAGATGCTTGTTCGTGCCAAACAGTTTGATGTTATTCATGAAGTACATTTGAGTGCTTCTCAGATTGCTGTCAGGGTTGGTACATGCAGCTTAAACATTCTGATCAAAGGTTTATGCCATCGTGGAGAATTGGCTTCTGCATTTATTCTCCTTGAAGAATTTTCTCTTCAGGGTCTAAAGCCGAATGCGACAACCTAATCCACACTTATGCACGGCCTCTGCAGACATAACAAAGTGGATGAAGCATTTGAACTGTTGGGGAAAATGGAGGCCGATGGCGGCCAATCTGATATAATCACATTTAAAATTTTGATATCAGGTCTTTGTGATGTTAGGCGAGTTGATGAAGCTATGGGATTTCTGCACAAAATGCAAATCAAAGGATGCTCTCCAAACGCCAGTTCCTACCAGGCTGTTATTTATGGTTTGCTCAGTTGCAAAAATTTTGTTGGGGCGAGGGAATTTATGGAATGCATGCTGTCCAAGGGCATTTTACCAAGTTTTACATCTGACAAAGTTTTGATTGAAGGGGTTTGCAACCAAAAACCACTGAATGAAGCGGAATGGACTACGAAGAAAATGAAACAGTGCGGTTTTATGCCTAGGATGGGAACCTGGAAGAAGATACTTCATCATATGTTTTCTTCGTGACCACCGTTGTCGAATTAAATCAGAAGCTAGCTTGGAGCATCATGTAAGGCAATGAGCCTCCAAACCATGTTTCCATTAACTACCAGCTCATTGGCCCTCACAACTTCATGTTTATGTGCATTTTTATTTGGGTGATAAAAGAGGGAGCCAAGTTCAATTTATGTTCAAATTCGGCTCGAGATAAAACAAATTTTGAGTATACATGCTCAAGTTCGCTTAAACCGTTTGTGAGATCGAAATCGGCTCAATTAAAAATCAAAAGTACCTCACTTATTTGTTATTATATTATATATATATATATCAAAATAAATAAATAAATATAATATAATATAAAGATTATATTATTATATTATTTTATCGAGTTGAGTTCGAGTCGAGTTCGAGTTATAACCAAGTCGAGTTCGAGTTATAACTAAGTCGAGTTCGAGTTATAACCAAGTCGAGTTGAGTTGAACACGACCTTGTTCAAACTCAACTCATAAGATTCGAGTTTGAGTCGAATTCGAGTTCGAACATTTAAATGCTGAATTTCGAGTTAAGTCGAACTAAGTCGAACGCTAAATACTCACGAACTGACTTAATTAACAACTTTAATTTTTATGTTAGCATACTACGGGACAAAGGACAGAAGGCAAATATGTGTGGGTTTCTATTTCACGAACATTGAGACATCATCCACTTCGTGCTGGTATTGAGACGTCTCTTTTTTAGCATCATCGCCAATTCCGGAAGGCGGCAGTTACATTTGTTTCAACTTTATCTATCTTAATATATTATAATAAGACTACTTTTACAACTTTTGATAAGAGTTCAGCAAATATCACAATACTATTGGATGTTAGAATGAGTCTAATTTGGGTCCCATTTAAAATTTTAATATTAAATTAACATAAACTTTAAATCTCAAAAAAATATTCATTCTCACATGCATGTCGATGTGTCTTCTAAAATTTCCTTTTATTTTTTTTATTTTTTATAAAAAAATGTTGTTTTGTAAAATTTTAACATAAACTAACTTTAATTTTAAGACATATAAACTCAAAAAAATTTGTGATCTTTAAAGTAAATTTCTTTTGTGTAATTTCAGGATAACCAATGAGACCATTAAATGAAATTTTCGTTGAACCCAGAAAAGAAGACATCAAAAAACTTGTTTTGGTGGAGTTATATCTGCACATCATATGATCGAAATGGCCATTTAAAAATTGTGTTTTTTTTAAAAACCAAATTCCAAGAATTAGCAGATGTTCCAATAAGTGATGCCCTTCTCTTTCTACGAAGTGCCAACCATCAATGGTTCCAACTTGGACAGTAAACTATGCAGTATTACCACCAAAAGTGATTCCGTTTCGTAAGTGTGATCGATTAATCATCATGCAAAACGAACGTGGGAAGAGAAGAGGAGATACATAGTGCGAAATGAGCATGATAGATCATGCAAAAAATGGGCAGATTAGGTTAGAAAGAAGAGTTACGTGACACATCGTGTGGGGGAGATACAGAAGGTTATATAAGAAAGCTCGGTGAAGGATTTTTCATCATATTAGTTGTCTTGGACTCTCGATGACAGCCATCTCTACTCCTTTTACGTGGAATTGTCCTCTACTCTTATTTTTTAATCTGAGTCTTGTTCTTGTAATCTTCGCCGAGGAGGTGCCACCTGAGGAGCCCTTAAAAGGCAATCAGGTATTTACGAATGTCTTTAATATATATATATATATATATATATAGAAATTTATTATGGTGCGCTACCATCTTTTGGACAATTTGTAATAAATCGACCTAAAATATAACATAATGAGCTAAATCATCTCTTTAAAAGTAGTTAAATGAATTAAAAATCTATAATCCATTTTTAGTTATAAAGTAAATCTTACCCCAATGAGTATTAGAGTAGGTATTAGATGTGAGACTAAAGTTAAAGGATTCTACAATCTACTCACCTTAAAAAATTTCGTTCTCAAAATTCTCACATTTGGCTTATTATTAGCCCTAACTCACGACCTTTTTTCACCTGTGACCGACAACTTAACCAACGTTCATAATCTAGCATATTATCTAACATTAAACCATAAAGTTTTGATACTATTTATAACGACTCGACCAGATGTACAATATAATGGGCTAAGTCTTTTTTCAGAATGGTTAACCAATTTACATATCTATAGTTCATTTCTACTTATAAACTAGATCTTACCCCATTAGATATTAAATATGAAACTAAATTGAGGAATTTCACAAGCATATTCAACGCTAAAATTACTAAAGATAAACTACGATTGGCTATGATGAGAATGGCCTAATATGAACTCTTGCATAGTTCAAAAAATGCCCAAAGGTATGTATCTAGGAGCTCAAGCAGTCTTAAGTGTCAGGAACCGAGCTTTTCTTCACCCCTGCAGGTCAGCATTGCCCAAGTTTGGCTTGTCAGTATTCATAATGCCTTACCTCTAAACACAATTGAGGCACGATGGATGGTATGTTACATGTATTTATAAATCATTATACTCGTCTCATTATTCATTATCACGAAGATATAATTATCAAGAGGAACTTCTATCACAGCATCCGATCATATTAATTGATAATATATGTTGGTTATGAGCATAATTTATTTCCGTTGGAACTTCTTGCAAACTAGGTTCATCCAAACTCATACAGAGTCTGGGAACCCCATTTTTTCACATTCTACACTGTGAGTTTGTTTCATCTATATATTGTTATTGAACCAATGAATATGCCTGAATAACTGAATGTTATTATGGATTGTTTTTAACTGTCAGAACGATGGCTACCAAACTGATTGCTTCCCACAACATGTGTGGGACTTTTACACAAGTGAGTAGCACAATTTTTCCCGGCACAAAGTTGGTGCCTGTGTCTGAAATGGTTGGTGGCCAAACAGAGATATTTGTTCACATACGCAAGGTTCCTTCAAACCTTCTTGTTATTTGGCATAATTTTTGTGTTCTTCAAATCATCATCATCATCGACACCACAAAGTTCTATTCCCAATGCCCACACATTTGAAAGAGTGAGAGACATCCTTGCAAACATGATATGAACAGCAATGTAGTAGCACGATAGCGAGTGATCCTTGAGCATTCATTTTAACGTTGCAAGAAAATCACAGATGCCCTCATGATCTCCTATCTTAAATTAGCAAGAGTTCATCTGACTTCTCTATGTCAAAATCATCTAGCTGGTATATGCTAACAAAATTTTATGGTAACTCAGTTTGCCACCTACACAAAATTTAAAAAACTTAACTGCACATTGATATTATGCACGGTCACCGCCTCTCTATACTTGCCGAGATTCACTAACTATTACTAGCCAGTGGCATCATATATGTGTTTTTAGTGGCATTCCCCGGATCATTACAAACCCATCACCATCTCAACCCAACATGGGATTAAATCAAGAACACCACACATACCATGAGTTTGTAACACACATAGATATATCTTGCTCCTCAGTTGAGCCTTCATGTTGAGCAAGGTCGTGCTCCTGAAACCAAAACCTTAATGTACGCTTAGGTAAAGCTTGTTTTAAATTTGCAGAACTCCACTTCAGGAGACTGGCGGCTGTATTTTGGTGAAAACATGGAGGCAGTGGGGTACTGGGCAAAGGAAATATTCAACTCATTGCGTGACCATGCAGAGTTGATAGAATGGGGTGGGGAGACATCCAGTGGTGGCTCAAGGTCCTACCCTGGAATGGGCAGCAACTGGTTTGCCGAGTTTGGCTACGATCGAGCTGCATTTGTGCGGAGCACGAAGTATGTCGACGCACAATACCAGGAGCACGATGCACCTTCCTCTTTAGATCATGTTGTCACCAACGAGCTTTGTTATACCATGCGTGACCGTGGCACAGACGTTATCTTTGGTCGCTATTCCTCATATGGTGGACCTGAAGGACAATGTTAGGCTTAGAGTTCTATCATATGCTTGTAATTTACCGTGGAAAGACTCTGATCTCTTCTTTGATCAAATTGGAAGAAGTATTATAAGAACAAGCGATAGGATTAGAAAAAAGAAAAATAAAAAAATGTTGTTCCTGGCATGAATGGCAATCTATCCATCTTCTAGTTAATGTGGATGCACCTTTTCTTACTTACGTTGAATGCTGTAGCTATCTTTCTTGCTCGCACAATTTTCTGTATTTCAATTTTCTTAATCTTTAAATAGGATTATTTACATTTGATTTGCAATGCTCAAATCCGATTGATCAATTTCAGCGCGGCTCAATCTAGTTGTCTTGTGTTATTTGTTTGGAAAAGAAGGGAAAAGTAAACAGTTAGGTCTTACAATTTTTATGGGCGTTAAGTTCAATTACTAAAAAGATACATACGTAGTTTTATTAATTATTGAAATTTTAATATGCGAGGCATTTGATTATTTAGAGACATCGGCATTCACGCCTTGTCGCCCAAATGGAATTTACACACACATTCTTTATCTAAATATTATTCGTTCAATTTGATTTGAATCTGCCTCCAATCCGAGTCAAATTTTATCTTGATTTTAAAAATGATGTCAAAACATCCCAAATCGGCAAATAATATTCCATTTGAATATTTTCAAATATATTTGAATTTTAAGTAGTCTGAATTGGTATCTATATTCTTATTTGAATCTGACCCGTTTGTTCAATTCGTATGCACGGATCAAAGTAGGGATGAATAGGGGAAATTTTGTAACACCCCGTTTCGGCTCACCCGTGAACCGACCCGGAAATGTCACCGGCGACCGAACCGTTCGCTAATCTACTGGGTTCGGTTAAGCCGACCCGGATCTGCCCTCGGTGTCTCAAGATGGAGATGCAAACATGAAATGCATGGATGGGATGTGTGGGTTCTAACGTAGTCCTACATGCATGCTATGATGTACAAGAATTACTACTAAAAACAAACCGAATTGAACCAAAATATTTTAGTTGATTTGGGTTGGTAACCAACAACTGAATTCATCGTAAGTTATAGAAAATAGATTTGTTTAATTATTTAATCAAAATTATATCATAATTTTAGTGAATATAATCATTTGATAAAATAATTTTAAATGTATATATCATATTAAATAAATAAAAAATTCATCCTAAAATATTATAGTTTATATCTTAATTTATGCTAAACCAAATTAATCTATTACCCTAGCCCTCCTACCCATCTCGCCTAGCCTAAATCGGTGGATTCTTGTCGTTATAGGTGAAAATTAGTTTGAATCACCTTAAATTGATTGAATCTTGGTCCAATTTTTGGCCTAATCGATCCCGTCATATTTTAACTTTGATTTTGTACCTAACCGATTAAAATCAACCAATTTTTACAATTAAATTCTCCTTGATACGTTAATATAAATTTATTATCTAAATTTACTGGTACAATTTTTATTGCCGATTTCATTGACCAATTAATTAAGCCGATCTTTTTTTATGATAAAATAGAATAAAAAGAGATTATTAATGGGACGCGCCTACGTTAACAAGAGCACCACCCCGGGGACAGCGGGCCACGCGCACCCGCCGCAAGTTTCGGTGCACCTCGGGTCTCACACTCTCCATCCTCCAATCCCATCCCAGCTCGCCGCCCCCTCCGATCTCCGCGGCTCACCAGCCACCCATGGCGGCGGCGACGGCGACGGCGGAAGACGACGAGAAGAAGGCCCATCCCCCGGCATTCGAGCACAAGAGGTATGTGTACGCACACGCGCCCGCCCTCTCTCTCTCTCTCTCTTCCGTCTCTTCAATCTTCGTCGTCCACATTTCGCTCCCCCTCGATGTATACCAAGATCGCCCCGATGTCTGCCGAAGTCCACGTTTCGGTTTCGATCTCGTGTGCCCTGCTCCCGCCTCCCCCGTCTCTTCCCGGGGTTTCGGGCGTCGGCTCGCGCTGATCTGTGCCGGAGGCGAACCGGCGGATTCGGACTGCGCGCGATTTCATTTTGGACCACGGCGTTTTTTTTTTGGGGTTCTGTTTGTAGAAAGAAAAAGAGGGACTAGGGTTTGAGTTGGTTGGGGGGATGGGATCCGGTTTTGGGCGATTGGTTGAAGTTATGGTAGCGTGAGCTTCTATGGCTGCGGATTCTAGGTAAGCCGTTGGCTGATTCTGCGTTGGCTCCTCGGCGGCGATCGATTTGATCTGGATGATGTTGTTTTGGAAATGCTTCTTTGTGTGACTCTGTGCGTGTGTGTGTGTGTGTTTTGTTTGTTATAATTTAGATTTATGCATTTTGTTTTACCTGATTCAGAAACTGTTGTTTTTATTTTAAGATGAAAGTATAGACAATGAAATTTGCTGCAATGCTGGTTTTGTGGGAGGAGATATGATGAATTTTTTCTTTTCGATATGTGTATGCTAGTTCGATAAATCGCCAGTTTAGATACATCACTTATCAGTTGCGAAATGGAGAATAAGAGCTTTTTAATTATTGAGATGCTTGATGTTCATGTTTCTTCCTGCTGATTGTGAGTTAGATTGATTCTACTCCATCATAAAGGTTTTTGTTGACAATTGCGCAGGGATGTGTATGGTTTTGCCGTGCGTCCACAGCATTTGCAGAGATATCGAGAGTATGCCAATATATACAAGGTTGGTATGATAACATCTTCAGGAAACAGTCATCACTGTGACTAAATATATCTCGTTGGCAGTGAAAATGTTACATTTCCTTGTAGGAGGAGGAAGAGGAAAGATCAGAGAGATGGAAACACTTTCTGGAAGACAAAGTGAGTCTTCTCAGTTGCCTCTTGATCACATTTCGGAAGAACAAGAAAATACCGAGCTTCAGGGCAAAATTCAGTTAAGTCAAAATGCAGAAGTTGGTGAAAATTCCAAGCTGCAGGAAAGTGCTGAGAGTGTCTCTGAGAACGCTCTCCAGCTGGGTCTTGCGAAAGATAATGTTTTAGATGTCACTGAAGCCAGGCATGTGCACCAGAAGCATTTATGGTCTCCTA
>JAURVB010013029.1:0-49012 GCA_033002965.1 Piper betle
GTGCCTATGATATATGTACCTCATGTTAATGCTTTTAAAAAGGAAAAGTGCTGACAATTGTAACAAATCAGGACGAGTAAAGCATCATAGATGACAGGTTGGACAAAAAGAATTCCAATGAGAACTGGTAAACCCCCATGAAAATGTTCAATTCTCGTTCCCTCGAGCAGTCCCTGTATTAGAGCTTTCCAAAAAGGTCTAGCTCACGTCAAAAGGCAAAGCTAGAGCTCATCCTAGTTTCTCATTGCTATAATGATTAACAATCTCTTATCACTATTTATTCCAAATTAGCATCCAATGCAGATGTGCTTTTTATTTTAAAAAATACATAATTCTATATTAGCTCAAAAAGTTAAACAGTGCAGAAAAAAACCTTATCAGCTTCAGCCAACCTCTTGCAAATTCTGGCCTTTTGTACATCTGTTATATCCTCCGCCTCAACAATCACATCAAAAAACTGAAAGATTCAAGAATAAGTGAGAATAAAAAACAAAGTTTCTGGGAAGATAACTTCTGACTTGGAAAACAAAAAACCTGAGATATTGTTTGTAAAGCTGAATATCCTTCAGCAATTATGTCATTGACAACTTTATTAGCTCGCTCAAATTTGCCAGTTTTACAAGCTGAAAAGAGAGCTTGAACAAGATCAAGAGGAACCACCTGAAAAATTAAGAGAAGCAAATCACATTACAGTATAGAATGCAAAGAAGCAGATTTCATTAGAAGATGCATATTATATTAAATATTGAATATATTACTGGGACACTTTGTAACTTATTTAGAAGCAGATCATATTATATCATGGCATAGAAGTTTAAGAGATTCAATTGAGAAAAGAGTAGAGGTAAACAAAGAACTAGTGGCATCTGATTTTCTAAAAAGAAAGCTTTCCAAGGAGGTAAGCCTTTAGACAGGTGCTGTTGCTCGTATGTCTTGTCAGCTTCCACAATGGGAGATGATTTCAGTATTATTTCTCAATCAGGAACGTTCTCATTATCCCTATCCAACAAGCTGAGAAGATATATGATGACAATGACGAACTTGAATTCATCACAAATGCAACCAGGATAGAAAGGGTGGCATTCTGTGTTGAATATTGCCACTTCATTTTTGCATGGTTTTTAGTCATTGATTCAAATAAAGAAATAATCAATCAGTAACACAAAATTCATGCCACTGACCCTAGCCTAGTTGAGACTTGAGATAAGGTTCTGAACGTGATGATGATGTCTTATAAGTCGTCTTTACTGTGAAATGTGATATTACATTAATAAAAGCTACACTGTATAAGTTATATTCACCACAAAATACAATATGAGCTTCCTGTTTATAAATAGGCTAAAGAAATCACACAGATCAAAATATATGATTATTCATAACATTAGAAAAAATTTCCAAGGGGTGACTCCAACCATAACAATAATATGATCCCAGAGATGCATGAAGATAAATTACCCCTGATATACTAATCAGGTCATTCGAAGTAATTGAAGACCCAAACAAACGAGCAGCACCCTGAAACATAATAGCATAAAAATTCATTATATTACGAGCAAACAAAGTGGGCAAATGTTGTAGAAAGTTTACTTATTCAGGTTTAACTAAAAGCCCAAGATAACTTCCATGAAAAAACGAAAGAATAGAATCTGCTAAGTCAATTTTTTGTAAGTCTTAATAATGCCTCCTTAGACACAATTTGAAAAACCTTACTGTAAAAAATAAAGCCACCCGTGTTGGCCTGGCTATACAAGATAAAAGTTTGTTTAAATTTAGCTGAGCTGTGTGTTATGAATCTATTAGAAGCTTTTTCTAAACATGCACTATAGTATCTTTTTCAAATTTCAATGCACTGGACTGTAAGATAGCAATGTTTAGATATTGATGACTAGACTCTTGTATTCTTGCCTTCCATTCATAAACTCACTTCCTAACATTTGTTCAACTCCCAGCTTCTCCAATTCCATTTTTCATACTGCTATTATTCCAACTATACAATAACCAATATTTTCCCCAGTATAGCACATGCTTCTATTTTGTTCATTTCTAATATCTACTTAGCTCGTTTTAAGTGCTCAAATAATAATGTATCATTTGGAGATGGAAACAAGTTATCGTATTACGTAAATAATGATAGTGTTATCCATTCAAGCACACTTTTCCTAGCTTGGGAAAAAATGTGCACATTCCCTAAATGACTAGATTGCATTCCTCCTGAAGGAAACAATGCTTCGCAATGATATTCAGTTTTCACCAAAGAAAATTTCAAGCTTCCCACAACTTGCCTTAAATATCATTTTGTTGGCCATTATATTCTCTTCCATCCAGAAAAGCTATTTCTACTATTCAAGCTTTCTATGATAAATGCCAGATCTATACTATACTTTGAAAAGTGACCATTAATAATACCGGAGAATACACTTAAACCTTAGATCTTTTTTAAGAAAAAAGGATCTAAAATTTTGAAGCCAAAACAAACTAGAAGTGACACTATCAGGAAATGAGTTGAAGAAAAGGGACATTGGCAGTAGTTATACTTGCAAATATGTTATGGCACGACGCATGTCCCCTTGTGATATAGAGCTCAAAGCTGCAAGAGCCTATAACAGAAAATGTATGTCAGAAATCAGATTTTCTAACCAAATTGAAGGATTATACCACCAAACAAAACATGACCTCAGAGTCCAAATTCAGTCCCTCCTTATTACATATATGCAAGATTGGATTCCTCATTACATCTTCAGAAAGGGGCTTGAACCTAAATTTAGCACATCTGGATACAAGTGGTTCAATTATCCTAGTACAAGCACACTGATGTCAAATAAAGTTTGACAATGTTTTCTACCATGTCTAACAATATAACAAGCATGTTACACTAACAAAAAAAAGGATTATACAAAAGACTTACCTGCTAATATAATTGCATATGAAGAAAAATCTTGTCACTTTTGAGTAAGTTTCCATAGTGCGTCTCAAAGCATTCTGTTATTGACATTAAATACATATTAAAGTGATAAGAAACTAAAAGAATAATTCTACTTGGTATCAAAATCAATTATAATTACCTGAGCATCTTCTGTCATGGAATCAGCTTCATCTAATATAATAATCTTAAAAGGTGGGCAAGGATAAGAACTGAAAATTATAAGAAAACCTGATCAATCTTTTCCTTCCAAATTAGTTGACAAATTATTTGTTAATGGAAAGGAGATTATGATACCCATGGTGAACACTGGAACCAACAGCAACAGCAGCGAAGCCTTTAATCTTTGTCCGTACCACATTGATACCACGATCATCACTTGCATTGAGTTCCAGCACCCGAGATTTGTACAACTCAGGTCTGCAACATAACAGCGAATATTGATTGCCAATGAAAATTTAATTTTTAAGCTCTGATTAGGTTAGATCAATCCAATAAGAAATTCATGAGACACTCACAAATAAATGAAGCAACTGAAAAGCCAAAAACTGCCAAGGCCAATTACATGAATATAGAGCTTTAAACCTACTGGCAATGTTTTTACTCCTAACTATGTCTTGTTTTCCCCTTCTTTGACTTGACATATGAGCAATCTGATCATCAACTACCTTCTATCTCTAAAACAATAGTTTGGGTATAGAACAAATGCACCAAAACTGAGGGAAGAAGTAAACTAAAAATGGCTTCAATTTTGAAATGGCCACAATAAAGGAAGTGTGTTTCTAAAGGAAATGTTGAACTTTCCAACATGGATTTAAGTTCCCCTCAACAATATCACGTAAGTCATAGGTAAGTTATTCCATCAAAGTTCGCTTTACAGGACGAAATCCTTCATTCATAAAATGAAATTTGATTCCCAAAAAAAAAACACCCCCGCCACCATCATCAGCATTATCATCGTCATCACCACCTAGAAAATAACTTTTATCATTTTATCCTTCTAAACACAAATATGAACTCGATACAGGAAGATGAACCATAATGAACCCCAACAATCATGGAAAGTGATGTGGCTTGCAACTCGCACATGGTTCCGAACTACTCATGTAAGAACTACTCAAATGCCCATCCATTTCATAGCTCCAACAAACATATTACAGTTGAGAATTTCTTGCGCCATCTTAAACCATGAAGCACTTAAAGATTGGATTCCCAAAGATCTCACTTATTAATTTAAGACACCCCAAAGAGGGGGTTATTGCCACAAGTAACATAGTTGCGCGCATCATCAAATATTTATAATGACTCGGAAAAAAAATGGAAACAAGGAGGAGCATACCCAAAGAGTTGATGGGCAATTGCAAGAGCTGTAGCGGTCTTGCCAGTACCAGGGCGGCCATAGAAAAGCATATGCGGACACTACGTAAAGAAGTTTAAAAAGAGCAAACCCTTCAAAATTGAAGGAAAAATAATTGACACAAAGGTTGATCATAATTATGTATGAGTGAGTTTGGAGATCACATTGCCGGTCTCAAGAACGTTGGAGAGGACGCGGACGACCTCCTTCTGGTGGGCAACATCCTTCACCCGCTTGGGTCGGCTGACAACAAAAACAGAAACCAATAATGAATAACTCAGAATGGTCGCGATTATAATGTTAGGAGATAGTAACAAAAAAGAAGAAGAGATAGAAGAGGAAGTACTATTTTTCGACCCAGGGGTTGGAGAGGTGAACAAGAGGAGCCATGGTCTGGATAATTCGCTAACAACAAGATTAGGCGCTCGCCGGAAAGTTTGTGGGGGGCGAGAGAGTGGAGGCCTTAGACGGTTGAAAGGCCGCCCGAGACCACTGGGCGGGAAGAGCGCGGAGCGAGTTGGATGGGTGAAATTAGGGATTGTGTTTGAGTCGTTTGGTTAGGAGCAATTTCAGTCACTGGTGAGCAAAATCGGTTCAAACCGATGAACCGCCCGACACCGAACCCAAAAAATAATTGTTTCGGTTCTGCCAAATATCGGGTCGGGTTTTGGTATGAGTTGGGACCGAACTAAGAGAACTTTAGAAAAAACCCCTAATTACCACCCCCAACTATATCACGCACCTCTTCTCCACCGTCGCTCGCCTTCATCGTCAACACTGACGACCACCTCCGTGTATCGGCCGTTGAGGCCCTCGCTGACATCGACGGCCTAGATGGTGCCTTCGCCGCCTCCTCCTTTATATGCTTTTCCAATCACCTCTTCTTTGATCGACTGATCTTGCCGTTGCCCCCCGACAAGCTCCTCAAACCCAGCCAGGTCTACTTCGTGCTCTCCAAGAGCATGCTTCAGTAGACGCTCTCAATGGCAGACATGGTCGATCTGGCTGTGCTGGCCGACAGGGCTCCAATCAGGTCTACTTCTCGCTCCCCAATAGCATGCTCCAACAACCGCACTTGGCGGCTAACATTGCCACACGGGCCGCACGGGCTGGCACGGCGATAGTAGAGCGGCGGAGGAGGTTGGTGGGTGCAAGCGGCGGCTCGGGAGGAAGAACATGAAGATATGCCTGGTTCTTGATCCAGTTGGCAATCTAACGGCAATCAGAGTCGTTAACGGTTTCAATCATTTGATGGGTTGTTATAATAATTTTGAGAACTCCACCGTGGGGAAGGTGTGTAAAACACACGATTCGAGTCAGGGTTTTATATTTAGAACCGGTCGGTTCGACCGTTATTTTCGAGTCGAGTCAGTTTCAGAACACGTGTACTGAGCCGACGCCGATCTCGTGTATGAGCCATGAGGGTCATGTGTACCCAAGTATATGATGATAACGTCATGAACACAGCAGAAAAGAATGAGTTATCAGAATATATGAGAGTATGCAGTTCATTTTTTTTATTATGATATATAATGGATCGTAGAATTGGTTTTAGGCCGTTTACCCGCGTTAGGACGCGTTACGGGCATTTTGGGTGGGTTGATAGTTCTAGAGCATATCATTATGATTTTTTTGGTGTTGTTTGATTTTATGGGATTTTTCCCATATTTTTATGAATTTTTTTACGACTTAAATATTATTTTTGACTCGAGTCGGAGACGAGTCAAGTAATATTTACGACTTTGCCACCACACACCCTCGACCTTCTTTTTCCCAAACCCTCGCCGCGCCGCCCCTGTTCGCGCGCCACCGCCGCCACTGCCGGCGCCGCCCGGCCGTCGACCGACGCCGCCCAGCTCGGCGACGACGTTGCCGTGCTGCCCCGACCAGGTCCGGCCCCCATCGGACCGCCGCGACGCGAGGAAGCCACGCCGCGACGCCGCGCCCGCGTTGCACTGTCCCGTCCGCCGGCGACCAACGCCGCCGCGATCGGTCGGTCGCCTTAGCACCCTCAGCCTTCCAGCGACCTTCCCCGACTGGAACGGAGGCCATCGCCACCGTGGCTGGCCGGATCTAGCGACCCATCGCCGCCGGCTCTGTTTTGCCATTTTCCGGCGAGCCGCCACCTCCATTGGCCACGCTGAGGTCATAGATAAGTCGGGCTCGCCGAGCCGGTTCCGAGGGTACCCAACACGACCACTTTCCGGCTAGTAGACGCCGCCGGCGATTGTCGCCGGAAAACCACCGGAAGCCGCCGGAAAACCACCAGTAGCTGCCGGAAAACTGCCGGAAAATTGGAATTTCTGGAATTCGCTGGAATTCACCGGATCTTTCGCGGAGCTCACCCAGTTGGACTCGATCGAACATCGGACGCCGAGGAGCGCCGAATTCGAGCTCCGAGACGCGCGACGGAACCCTAGCCATCGCCGATTGCCGACGACGTGAGGTATAATTACCTCCGATTTGATTATTTAAAATTGATGATGATTGTTAGCACAGCATGCTAGGATTGATTTATGATGTGATTGATAGTGAATGGAGGATAAGTGATGAAGTGATAAGTTACATGATGTGATTGATAGTTCATGGAGGTTAAGTGATTTAATGAAGTAAGTAAATTGAGCATGATAATCGTGTATGATGTAACTTAGGAAAAATACAATAAAATTGTCATGAATAGGATGAGTTAGAGTTATTTTCATATTTATGGTTATTTGATGATTGATGATTTTGTGTTTAATTGTGTTGAGTTTGATGCATCATTTAGTTAGCGGGCGTTAGTATTTAGTTTTGATGTGTAGGTACGGAGTAGGAGCTCGCCGCCTAGGTGCGATGACACGCTTGGAGCTTCTACCAGGTCCGTTTAGGACTCGTCTCTGTTTTACTCTTTTCTATTGTATGTTTGTTTTATTGCCTACAGGACGAGTTAAGTGGCGTTTTATCGGATCCCACTTAACTCGGGCCATTTAACCGAACATTTTCCGGATTAATAACCCCTCGAGGATGAGATCCCTCGAGGTTGATTTCGAAAACAAGATCCACCAAAAGTTGCCTTCGGGCCTATTATATAACTCCCTACCCAAGCCTATATATATATATAGTTTTCGCGTTTCTGTGAGACGAGAGATGGAGAAATCGACTGCACGTACCATGCAGAGGATGCCGTGACAGTCAAAGCGGGCTCTGGATTAGTGCCAGCGGACTGTTCCATTCCCGAGGGATCCTGACAACTCCGCGTTTGAGTTCCTCACACCCGGAGAACGTGGAGGTTTACGGGTACTGTTTAGTACAGCGCATGTCCGGACTTGTGGTTCAAAGGGTACTAAAGGCGACTGCCTGAGAGTACTCGGCCTTCGTGCTCAAGGCCAGGAGAAATATGGAGGTAAGGAGAGGGCTTAGGATAAAGTTTCACGAGAAGTACTGAAAAAGAAGTGCTGAGAGCGGCACAGTACCAGCAGCAGATCAGTAAGTTCGGGATGCTACCGGGTCTGCAGCCCAGTGGCTCCTCAGTAGTGCCCTTCAGAGTGTTCACGTGGAGTATATGATGTTTTCTTTCATATGAGAGTTTGCTCTCATAGCCAGCTTGTTATAGTTATTTTATTTTCCGGACCAGTAACACTTGTTACTGACGTGTTTTTATACTATATGTAGGTAATAATCATGAGTTGGAGGAGCCAGCTTGGACGGAGGAGCAATGAGGTCTTGTACACACATACATGTTAGATTTCTGAATGTTTAATATTGTGTTATTATGTTATTATATTGTGAATGACATGTTCAAATGCATGAGACATGATAGAATGTGAACATGATCAGAGATGCGCAGAGGAAGCGTGGTGGGTTGAAACCCCAGCTTCAGAATGAATATCATAAGATGTTAGATTTTGTGTGAATGAAATTATGGATGCATGTGTATACATTTATATATATATATATATATATATTATTTATTGACAGGGTGGGCCCATAATTGCACTTTTAGGGGAGACCCTGTCTGTTTTATTTCAGAATTTTTATCGTAATTGTAATGATGTGAAATTTAGGTTGCATGTCATCCATGTAGTATCATGTTAGGGTTTTATGCATTTATCCATGCATGACAAGTCGTATCTACATCTTAAGACGCCGAGATTGGATCCGCATGAGTTAGGTTCGCGTTAGCCGACCTAACCGGGGCCTGTAACATGCCGGTTCGGTTCACGAGTGTGAACCGGATTTGGGGTGTTACGAAGGTGCCTCCACCGTGGGTGGTGAAGCCAGTAAACAATAATTAATAAATATTCAATTTTGGTTATCAAACTGAACCAACCAAAATTTTTTGGTCAATTTTGGTTCGGTTTAAGCCAGATTTTGGGTTGATTCGGTACCCGAAACGAAACCCACGAACACAATTTCTGTAGTTCGGTTGGTCAGTCTGAACCAAACTGTAACACCCCAAATCCGGTCCACACTCGTGAACCGAACCGGCATGTTACAGGCCCCGGTTAAGTCGGCTAACCCGAACCTAACTCATGCGGATCCAATCTCGGCGTCTTAAGATGAAGATACAACTCGCAATGCATGGATGAATACACAAACCTAACATGGTACTACATGAATGACATGCAAGTCAGAGTACACACCAAAACCATCCCGATAAAAATTAATAAAAGTTTTGAAATATGACGGACAGAATTTCCCCTAAAAATGCAATTAGGGGCCACCCTGTCAAATATACATATAAAAATATATATAACCAAGTATCAAACAATTTCATTCACGCAGAATCTAATTTACTATACACTCATTCTGAAGCTTGGGTTTCAACCCATCACACTTTTGCTGCGCTACTCTGATCATTTCATTTCATCTCATTGTCAAGCCTCAAACATTTACTCATAGCATGTTTATAAAATAACATCATAAACAAAACATTAAACATTCAATCACCCGATGTGTGTGTGCAGAAGACCTTATTGCTCCTCCGTCCTGGCCGGCCATCCATCTCGTGCTTATCACCTACATATATATAAGAAAAACGTCAGTAACAAGCGTTACTGGTCCGGAAAATAAAATAACTATAACAAGCTGGCTATGAGAGCAAACTCTCATATGAACGAAATCATCATATACTCCACGTGAACACTCTGAAGGGCACTACTGAGGAGCCACTGGGCTGCAGACCCGGTAGCATCCCGAACTTACTGCTCTGCTGCTGGTACTGTGCTACTCTCAGCACTTCTTTTCAGTACTTCTCGTGAAACTTTATCCTAAGCCCTCTCCTTACCTCCATATTTCTCCTGGCCTTGAGCACGAAGGCCGAGTACTCTCAGGCAGTCGCCTTTAGTACCCTTTGAACCACAAGTCCGGACATGCGCTGTACTAAACAGTACCCGTAAACCTCCACGTTCTCCGGGTGTGAGGAACTCAAACGCGGAGTTGTCAGGATCCCTCGGGAATGGAACAGTCCGCTGGCACTAATCCAGAGCCCGCTTTGACTGTCACGGCATCCTCTGCATGGTACGTGCAGTCGGTTTCTCCATCTCTCGTCTCACTGAAAACTCGATAAAACTATATATATAGGCCTGGGAAGGGATTCATATAATAGGCCCGAAGGCAACTTGTGGTGGATCTTGTTTTCGAAATCATCCTCGAGGGATCTCATCCTCGAGGGGTTATTAATCCGGAAATATTCGATTAAATGGCCCGAGTTAAGTGGGATCCAATAAAACGCCACTTAACCCGCCCTGCAATAATAAAATAAACATACAATGGAAGAGCGTAAAACAAGACGAGTCCTAAACGGACCTGGTAGAAGCTCCAAGCGTGTCATCGCGCCTAGGCGGCGAGCTCCTATTCCGTACCTACACATCAAAACTAAATACTAACGCCCGCTAACTAAATGATGCATCAAACTCAACACAATTAAACACAGAATCATCATCAAAATAACCATCAAATAATTATAAGAGTAAATAATCCTAACTCAACTACTCATACCATATTTTATTCTGTTCTTCTAAGTTGCATCGTACTAGTTTAACATGTTCATACACAATTCATCTCATTAGATCACTTCATTCACTAATAATCTCATCATGTAACTTATCATTTCATCCCTAATTAGTCATTAATCACATCACACACAATTATCATGCTCAACTCGATCTACCTCATTAAATCACTCCCTATTCATTCTCAATTAATTGCATCATGCAATCATCACTACACTCATACTCATATGTTTATCATGACAATTATTTAATTCTAGCATGTTATACTAACAATCATAATCAATTTTAAAGAAATCAATCGGAGGTAATTATACCTCACGTCGTCGGCAATCGGCGACGGTTAGGGTTCCGTCGCGCGCCTCGGAGCTCGAATCCGGCGCTCCTCGGCGTCCAAAGCTCGATCGGGCTCCACCGGGTGAGCCCCGCGGAAGATCCGGTGAATTCCGGCGAATTCTAGAAATTCCGATTTTCCGGCGATTTTCCGGCAGTTGCTGGCGGTTTTCCGGCGACTTCCGGTGGTTTTCCGGCAACCATTGCCGGTGGTATCTACTAGCTGGATAGGGGTCATGTAGGGTACCCTCGGAACCGGCTCGACGAGCCCGACTCATCTACGAGGTCGACGCGGCCAACGGAGGAGGCGGCTCGCCGGAAAATGGCTAAAACAGAGCGGCGGCGTTGGGTCGCTAAATCCGGCCGGCCAGGGCGGCGATGCCCTCCGTTCCGGTCGGGGAGGGTCGCTGGGTGGTCGGTGGTGCTGAGGCGACCACTGGATGACGGCTGCGACGGTCGCCGGCGGCGGGATTGGCGACGCGAAACGCAACGCGGCCGCGGCGTCGTGGCGTGGTTTCCGGCGTCGCGGCGGTCCGATGGGGGCCGGACCTAGTCCGGGCGGCAGGGCGACGTCGTCGCCGAGGCTGGGCGGCGTCGGTCGACGGCCCGGCGGCGCCGACAGCGGCGGCGGTGGCGCGCGAACAGGGGCGGCGCGGCGCGAGGGTTTGGGCGAAGAGAGAAAGGACAAAGTCGAGAAGGTAGTGTGTAGTGGCAAACTCGTAAATATTACTTGACTCGTCTCCGACTCGAGTCAAGTATAATAACTAAGTCGTATTAAATCCTAAAAAAATTCATAAAAATCGGGAAAAATCCCGTAAAATCAAACAAATACCAAACAATCATAATGATATGCTCTAGAACTATCAACCCACCCAAAATGCCCGTAACGCGTCCTAACGCGATAAACGGCCTAAAACTAATTCTACGATCCACTATATATAAAAATAATAATAAAAAAAATGACTGACATACTCTCATATATCTGATAACTCATTCTGTTCTGCTGTGTTCATGACGTTATCATCATATACTTGGGTACGCATGACCCTCATAGCTCATACACGCGACCGGCGTCGGCTCGGTACACGTGTCCTGAAACTGACTCAACTCGAAAAAATAACGGTCGACCCGACCGGTTCTGAATATAAAACCCTAACTCGAATCGTGGGTTTTACACAAACCAACTGATTAATCACCCCTAATTTCAGTATTTCATTCATTAACGTGGCCAGGTTGACTACATCATCAAAGATGTCAATGAAAAAGACGTGGCCGACTTGCCCAAGCCATCAAAAGCTAACAAAATTAACATAAAATTATCTTTGTTCACGTCACTGGCCACTTGCTCGGTCGAGCACATAACTTATGACTCTTCGAGGAGAGCCGAATTGGGGGTCTTAAGCTCACGAGTACACACCAAGTTTGATTATTTATCATTTCAATTTTACTACTTCAGCCCAAACCCAATTACTTACCGTATAGTAAAACCAAACCGGTCCATTTAAAATCTATTTATGCTATAAAAATTGGATTTAAATAACACCATAAAAAATTAAATTATAAATAATTATCTAACAAAAATAAGGAAATTAATTAGCACAATAAAATTTAAAGTTGAAAATATTTTAATTTTATACAAAAATATATATATCATTACATGGCAAACCATAGTAACTAATTTTTTTTAAAAAAAAATTATATCATTGGTACCAAAGAGTGGGTATCCATACTTAACTAAATTCGACCATTATAAGATGGTTACCCAGTGTCCTAAAATCAAACTATATTATATAGGTACTGTAAAACCTTTGACTTGAGTCAGAGTTTTACGGGAGTGAACCAGTCGGTTCAACCGTTGGTTCAAGTCGAGTCAGCTTCATGGACCGCGAGCTGAGTTGAGGCCAGCTGTGAGTTATGAGCGATGAGGGTCATGTATGCTCAAGTGTACGATGATAACGTCTAAAAGATGATGAAAAATGGGTTATCAAGTATATGGAGGTATGCAGTATTGATTGTTATTTTTATTTTATCGCAGAATAGTTTTAGGCCGAATAACGCATTAGGACGCGTTGGATTATATTCGGGTGGGTTATTAGTTATAGAACATATCATTTGGATGTTGCTTTGTTCGTTTGATTTTACGGGATTTTTTCCCAATTTTTTTGGATTTTTTTAGGATTTATTAGGAGATAGTTATTATTATTGACTCGAGTCGGAGTCGAGTCAAGTTTAATTTACAAAAATGCCATCGCACGCCCCTTCATCTTCCCCGACACCTTCCTCACCCCAAACCCTTGCCGCCGCCACTGTTGTCGCCGCTGCACGCCGTGCTGCCGCCGAGCAACGCCGCCCGCCCCACCGTGCAGTCGCCGTGCCGCCACGACCCACCCCGGCCACCGTCTCGCCGCCACGACGCCGGAATCGCCCCACAAGCCGCGACGCCCTCCCTCGTCGATTCGCCGCCGTCCGGCCGCGCCGCCGCCGCTGTGACCCCGACGACCACCCCCTCGCTGTCGCCGACGTTTCCCCTACCATCCCGAGCGTCGTCGAGGCCGGCCGCAGCCCCGATCGGAGCACGCCGCCGCCTCCACCCATTTTTGACGCCGCCGCCGACAGCCATCGCCGCCCCAGCTGCTTTGTTTGACACCACCATCGGACCAAGCTCGTCGAGCTGGTGCCGATAGACCCCTTGATTGCCCCATCCCGAATCATCGCCGGAAAACCGCCAGAATCCGCTGGAAAACCGCCGACACTCGCCGGAAAACTGCCGGAACAGACGGAAAATTGGATTTGTGGGAAATTCGCCGGATCATCCGCCGAACGCACCCGATCCAATCTGATCGGACTTCGGACGCCGCTAGGTGCCGAATTCGAGTTTCGAGCCACGAAACGGAAACCCTAGCCGTCGCCGATTTTCGACGACGTGAGGTATAATTTATTTTAACTTAATTATTTGAAAGTATTGATTATTAGAATTGCATGCTAGGATTGGTGAATTGTGTGTTATAATAATATATATAAATGTAGATTTGATTAAGGATAAATTGTGAAATTTGTTTGATTGAGTGGTGTTAAAAATGGAGGCTAAGAAACTAATTAGGGTAACTAGGTAATGATCATGATCTAATGCAAACTAGCCTAAGTAGACTTGCTAGAATTGATATAGGTTGATGTGTGTTGATTGATGCGTGATTGTGTTGATTGTGTGTGCATGCTATAGGATGTGTGATTCATCATGCGGGCGTTAGTTTTTAGCTTGATTGTGTAGGTACGGTGTAGGAGCTCGCCGCCTAGGCGCGTGGACCCGTTTGGAGCTTCTACCAGGTCCGTTTAGGACTCGTTCTCTGTTTTTACGCTACTCTATTGTGTATTTGATTTATCATGTGCAGGACGAGTTAAGTGGCATTTTATCGGATCCCACTTAACTCGGGCCATTTAGCCAACGATTTTTCGGATTAATAACCCTCGAGGATGAGATCCCTCGAGTTTGTTTTCGAACTTCAGATCCAGCTCACGATGCCTTCGGGCCTATTGTATAAATCCCAACCTAGACCTATATATATGTATAGTTTTCGCGTTTTCAGTGAGAGATTGAATGAGGGAAATCCGACTACCGTGCTACGCGAGCGGGCACGTGTGAGTCGATAGTGGGCTCTGGAATGGTGTGCGGGCCGTTTCATTCCCGAGGGATCCTGACAACTCCACCTTTGAGTTCCTCAAACCCGGAGAAGTGTGGAGGTTCACGGGTACTGCAATGCAGCGCATGTCTAGACTTGTGGTTTCAAAGGGTACTAAAGGCGACTGCCTGAGAGTACTCGGCCTTCGTGCTCAAGGCCAGGAGTAATATGGAAGGTGCAGAGGGCGGAAAGGAATGAGATTTGATGCGAGAAGCGATAGAGAAATGGCCAAGGTATGAGAATGAGAAAGAAAGGGGGACGCTGTCGACCCGAGGGCGATGGCTCCCGTATGTGCCCTGATGAGAGTTCTTGAGGAAGTATATGGTTTTCATTCAACAGGAGAGTTTGCTCTCCTGTGCCAGATTGATATTAGTTATTTTCCGGGCCGGTAACACTCGTTACTGACGGTTTTTCTATATATATGTAGGTGAGGAATGCGAGCAATGAAAGCTGTCGGGACTGCGGAGGAGCAGCACGGAACCGCGCACACATGTACCTGCCGCGTGTAATGTATAATGATGGTTGTGTTAATGCTGTGTGAATGATAATTAGAATGTTTTTGTCTTGATGAATTGCTTGTTATGAAATGAACGGATAGATGTGAATGAGCAGGGAGCCTTGAGTTCAGCCTCGGCTTAGATGAAAACAAATGAGATAATAATGAAATGCCGCGGTAGATTGTTATGTTTTGTCGTATTTTGATAAAATATTTATATACTTTTGTTGTGGACAGGTTGGCCCTTATTGCACTTTTAGGGAAAATTCTGTCCGTTTTTACGTAGTAGTATATATTTTCTTTTGGTTTCTCATTTATTGTTTTGTCTTGTTTTGCTTGTACATCATAGCATGCATGTAGGACTGCGTTAGAACCCAATCGTTCCCATTCATGCATTTCATGTTTGCATCTCCATCTTGAGACGCCGAGGGCAGATCCGGGTCGGCTTAACCGAACCCAGTAGATTAGCGAACGGTTCGGTCGCCGGTGACATTTCTGGGTCGGTTCACGGATGAGCCGAAACAGGGTGTTACAGGTACCAACCCTGAACATCATGACATACGGGGCTAGCTAGACTTCGAGATATTATAGTGGATCAATACTAACATCTTGAAAATTTCTTCTATTTCACTCGTACAAGATAGAAGCGATGTAGTATATAAAGAGCATTCTCAATAGAAGGTGGACATACTTGTTTTGAGAAGTAAAATGAAGAAGCTAGTTGATCTCACTTTGAAAAGAAGAAACATGGTGTTGTATGTGGCATTTTTGAAAAATATAATGCCAAACAAATTTACTATGAGAACATTTAAAAAATAGATGGTCCCGATATTCTAAGGAGGCTGTGCACAAGGGGGCAACGATTTGCCAAAGAGAATCATTGTTTGCAAGTTGCCTTAAGGTCAAAACACCATTTGTCATGACCAGCCATGTGACAAAAGCATGCCGATTATTCCTCTCCTTAAACCAAATGAGAGAATGCCACTAGGAATATATTCACGTAAAATATTGACGCATTTCTTGTAAGTAAAATCTCCATTGGAGGACAACCACCAAATATTATCTTTGTCATTTGAGAGGGTAGGAATATTATGGTTGAGAAAGTGAATGACCTCTTTTGTACTAGAAGTGTTAGCAGAAAAGTGCCAAGAACCCTCAAATATAGAATGCGATATCTTATCCCACATTTGGCCCTCGAAGATTGTGTTGGGTTTATCCCACATTAGTCGTAAATAATGTACCGGTTTTGCCCGATGTGTGTGCCTATTATTTGATTATAGTGGATGGTTTTTAGTTTCCTTTCTATTTTAAAGGTTCCATGTTAAATTTGTGCATCATCTATTTTTTATCCTTTATTGGTTTGTCTTGTCAAAACACACAACATGGAGTTTTAAAATTTTAGGTATTAAAATCCTAACAAGTGGTATCAGAGCTTTGGTTCATGTAGCTGTGGTTCATGGCTTGTGGAGGTTTATGTTGTTTTTTCAAGATGACCTTTCGACAGTGCTAGTAAAGGAGTTTCTTCTATACGAGTATGGGAGATGTGCTAGGAGTTCCAATAAGGGGAGATAGAGGACATTCCACATGAGTTGGGAGGGGAGATGTATTAAAATATTTCCCTCCTCATGCGATGGTGGTTGGCAAGTGGTCGATAATGGTGTTTGGTGTTCGACATGTAGTGTAGAGTTGAAGATTGAAGATTTTTCAAGGAATTTTCACATGGGGCGAGAAGGGGTGATTGGAAGGGTTGTATATCTTTCCCATGTGAAGGATGCTGAACCCAATCCTAGTGTGTTTTGTATGATTTAGGAGGGGAGAATTATTAAAGTTGCTATCATATGATGAATGGGAGAAGTCATACAACTACATGGGGAATTGTAAAGACATTGAGTTATTTTAAGAGGTACGAGGAATTTGAGTAGAATTGTGGAAGATGATTAGTATTTGGTGTTCAGCTCAAGAGGTTGGATGTTTCTTGTGTATAATGTTTTGTATCCATAATCTATAAATATGTTATTGTACATGTGTGATGAATGTTGTACAACTGAAGAGTGTGTTATTTGGTTTCACTGTGAGGTTTTGCAGTGAGGCTCTCCCTCTCTCTTTTAGAGGAGGGAGAGCCTCTCCTCACAAGATATGGGTCTTCCCAATTAGATTGTCACTTCCGGTTACAGTTTGAGGGTATTCCTAATTGGAGTGTGCTCCAATTAAAAGTTAAGTGTGTTCCAGTTAGAGGTTGAGTGTTCTCGGTTGAGTGGTTCCAGTTAGAGGTTGATTGTTCCCAATTGGATGTGTATCCTAGTTGGAGATTATTGATTCTATCTGAAGAACTTTTTCAAATGATGATGAGATGTGTGTTCCGGCTTTGCTGATGAAAATGATGTACTGGCTTTGCCCGATGTGTGTGCCCATTATTTGATTATAGTGGATGGTTTTTTGTTTCCTTTCTATTTTGAAGGTTCTATGTTAAATTTGTGCGTCATCTATCTTTTATCCTTTATTGGTTTGCTTTGTCACAACACACAACATGGAGTTTTAAAATTTTGGGTGTTAAAATCCTAACAGATTGTGGTGTCCCAATTGCCAAATTTGCGAAAAAGAGGAAAATGGTCAAGCCATGTAGAAATATTGTTGCCATTGCCACTCTTGTAAGACAACCATTAAACAATTCTCTCTCCACAAGATATGATACTGCACCAAGCATGAGAACTAGAATGAGAAAGAATGGTACATACACTACCAAATCGGATGCAAGACTCCATGAATCCATTTGACCCACAATCTCTCATTATTTAATAAGGCCCCCACCCATAGTTGCAAAAATTGGAATTGGACATTGAATCAGATTGGAAGAGAGTCATTGAATTAGACTGATTCGTAAAAAATTAGACAAAAATCGGTTTATTTGAATTGGTCTAAATCAGTCAAAATCAGTAATTAATTTGGGTGGATTATTAGTTATATAAAATGTCATTTTGATGTTATGGAGTGTTTTATATTTTATAGGATTTTTCATATTTTTTTGGTTTTTTTCAATTTATTAGGTGTTAGTTATTGTTTTTGACTCGGGTCAGAGTCGAGTCAACTTTTATTTACGAGAGTGCCACCCAAAACCCTCACCCCAACTTTTCTCTCCTAATCTCGATCACCACCCCGATTCACACTGTCGACACCTCCTCCGCCCCGCCACACCACGGTTGATCGACGCCGCTATCTTCATCGAAGCTTCACCGAAGTCGTTCCCCTAGCCTTCACGACAACCGTCTGGCCTCCAAGATGGACGGGAGCCACTCGATCATGCCGCACTCCCGACATCATTTCGCTGTTGGCCATGCTGCTCCACCACTCTTGTACCGCCGTCGCCGTCCCTTTTGTACCCCAAGAAGCTTTTCCCCTCCCTGTGTGGCACCGCCAAGGCTGGCCAAGGGCCGATCGAACAAGCCGACCTACCCTGACACACTCATAGCGGCAACCCCCGTCTCCCTGTCCTACCCCTTGCTAAGTCCCTTGCCATCCACGCCTCCCTCCCCCCTCTCGCCCCATCTCTCCCTCGGCTTGAATCGGCTGATTCTTGCCGTAGTCAACTCAGGGTGAAAATCGGCCGTTTCCTGGTTCAATTTTTGGCCCAAACGATCTGCCCTCATTTTAACTCGATTTTGTACCTAGCTGAGTAAAAATGGCCGATTCCACTTAGAATCGGCCATTTTTTGCAACTATGGACCCACCATAGTAATTTAGTTAATTTGGTGTGATTGAGATCCAAAACATCTCTGAAACTGAGGTCATCCTCCTTTAGAGGCTTGCAAATACGAGTTCAAGAAATGTTATAAAAACCATTTGTTTCCAAAGTGCCTCTAAAAAAAGCAAAAAATAGTCTTGCAATTTGGTTGATAGCTTTTCTGGGTAGTTTAAAAGTAGACGTCCAATATAGAGCCAGTTGTTAAGGATAGACTTTAAAAGCTGAAAACACCTGGCTTAAGACACATTACATAAGACAGTTTCTTCGAGCTAAGGGGAAGTCCAAGATACTTAATAGGAAAACTACCCTCTTGAAATCCAAATATAATGAGAATTTCAATCTTGAGTTTACATGATCGGGAGAAGAAGATGAAGCTTTTCGTGATGCTGTCATGGAGACTAGAGTATGAGCCAAACTGAATTAGAGTATATTTAATATTCATGGCCTCTAAGAACAGAGTCCTCAAAATAAATAAGAAGATCATCTGCGAAGAGTAAATGAGAAACCTAAGGGGCATGGCTAATAGATGGCTGAAGAATCAACCCACAAGAAGTAATGAAAATGCTTCCATGCAAAGGATAAAGTGGAGAGAGAGGGGGGAACCTTGGTTCAACCCACATTTGCTCTTGAGACAAAATTGCAACCATTAATCGGAACAGTAAATGATGCAGTTGAGACACGTTTAGAGATCCAAGATATCCACATATTATTGAAGCCCATATCCTGGAGGACAAGAAATAAGAAGTCTCATTTGACATTGTCAAAAGTTTTTTTTAAATCAACTTTCATACAAACTAGCCTTGTCCCTCTTTGGTCATGAGCTTATAAGATGTTTTCATTTATAAACTTACCTTTCAAAATAGTCGACTAGTTTAGACTTATCATGTTAGGCAAGGTAGTGGAGAGATGGAAGGCCATCATCTTTGAAATGCATTTGTAGATTAAATTGAAAAGAGGAATTGGCCTAAAGCAATCAAAAGACTTGGATCTTGGTGCCTATAGAATGAGAAATAAAAAGGTATTGTTGAGTGATCGATGAAGTTTACCCATTGAAAAAATGTCATGTTCAACCAAATCCCAAAAGAAGACAAATAATTCTTTAATGAAACCATATGACCCAATTGCCTTATTGTTTGGGGATTTGAAAACAACAACTTTTATTTCCTCCTCTATAACATCAAGGGTTAATAATGATGCCTGCTCTGCAGTTAACTTTCGAGAAAAAGCGAAAGAGTCTGGGAGAGTGTTAGTGGAGGGAATGAAAAAAGCATTGAAGAATTACTCAGTTTCTAATCCAATCACTATGGGATCAGACAATAAATTACCATTTTGATATTTGATACAATATATTTGGTGGTTTCTCATAGAGTGAGAGGCCACATCAGAGTAGAAGAATCTCAAATTTTATCCCCCTCCGGGAGCCAGTTGATTTTGGCCTTTTGTTTATAATATTTTTCCTCAATGGCCTCTTGCTAAGAAAGATGGATGCAAACATCTATTTCTTGCTTTAGATAGTTGACATTTGTAGGATTGATAAAAAGAAGCCCTTCATTGTAGAAAGGTTGTCCCAAGCTACTCCAACCCTATTTTGAAAATTGTGAAAGACCTCAATGTTCCACCTCTTCATAGCCCAGTTGACTACTTGCAATTTTTTGAATAAATTGAATTGAAAGTTATCAAAAATCAGAGAGGACCATACATCATGAACAACCTTTTTGATGGAATCAATTGTCGACCACATAGAGAAGAATTTGAATGGCTTTGGACCATTTGGTTGAATATTCTCTATTTTGAAAACAAGAAGTGTGTGGTCAGTATATCAATGAGGAAGTTGAAGCATCCACATCTCATTGCAAAGGGCCCGATCCAAATTTCTATAAACAATCGATCTGTCACTATATTTGTTATTCCATATGAAGAAAGAGCTGCATGGGATGTCAATAAACTTTGTCAAGAACATAAAACTTGATCTAAATGCCAAAGATGAACTTCAATACCTCCCAGTCTTTCACTATTATTTCGATCCAATTGAAATCACCTAAAAGAATCCACCGGGAAGAAATATTTGCTCTGATATCAAACATATACTCCCAAAGAGTATGACATTCTTGATAGTAGTTAGAAGAATAGATCATAGTATAACAAAGAATAAAACCATCAGCAAGTCGAGTTACCTAACAATGGATAAGTTGATCATACTCACAGAGCTTTATAACATTGAAAATATTGGGACTCCATAACACTAATACATGACTAGATGGATCATAAGAATAATTATGCAAAATATTCCAACCTTTAATAAAGTTTCATTGAATTTTGAGAAAAAGATGATTATGAATTTTAGTTTTGCATAGGCCAAAAAGGACAACACCTTCATGATTAGCAAGAGCTGACACATTCAAGTTCCTTGCTCGATGGGATCGCTCCAAGCATTCCAAGCAGCAATACTAGTCATGAGCAGGAAACAAGCTTCTTGTCCTTATTATTTGTCATCTCCTTAGTCTTGAGAAGAGGATCAGATCATTTGGCCTTGGGAGCAACTATTATTCAGTCATGTTGGTTTCCATCATGTCATGTGTTAGGTGCGATGGTAAGGGAGGCTGGTGGAATAGCTTGGATAGTTGTTGAGATGCCTACTATTACTTCATGAAGTAATTTTGTAAAGGGAGTTGGAGAGTGTAGGGGTGGCTCCATTGGAGTAGGCATATGAAGTAGTATATAGAGAGGTGAGGGAGAAGTAGAAGTCACATATGTATCAACTTCACTAGTCTCAATGCTTATGGCGTTGCTCAAGTTCACATATAAATTAGTTGATGGGTATGAAATGTTTCCTGTTGTTGAGGTTCAACAAACTTTGGTGCATATGGTTGGGAATGTGAGAACAAGTTTGCCCAACAAGAGGAGGGCCCATGACTAGGAAGAGAGGAAGCCATGGAAACTAGCTTGCAGAGGCAAACATCAGAGTAGTAGGATGCCAAAGAAGTTTAGAATATGTAAATAACCCACTTGAGCATAATGTCAATCAAGTAGTGAGTGACTCTCCAAGAAAATATAGCAGCAGGAGGTGCTGAAGATTCATTGGGCTTTCTATGCTATTTTTTATCCTTTCACATGCATTCAAGAGTAGTGTGGACAACTTCAGTTGTGTTCTAATGAATGGAACTCAACAACTGACCCCGGAAAGAAAACAAGCTTCTCACTTCCAAGCACAAAAATTGGAGGGCATGTAGTGAGAGGGAGGGAAGAGCGCTGGAGAAGGAAGAGAGGTGGGAGGGGAGGAAAATGTTGTTGGTAGCAAGGAGAGGCGGCATATGATGCACTTAATTACGATGCATGACTAAATGCATTATGGATGATGTATTAATATGTATGTGATGTGAAATACAACATATTGGGGAAGGAGATCTTCAAAAGAAGGAAAAAATTAAGATGAATTATACCTCATATAGCCTATGTAAGCTACACCTGACTTTGAAGATTTTTTAGTGGGTCTACATAATGACGTTTATATATATATATATGGGGACCAATTGTCAGAGCCATAGTGTAGGAAATAGTCCTTTGCACCATAGCTCATCTGGGTCGTCTGATTACATGGATGGCTTAGATTAAAAGGGGTTTGATTTGAAGGTGACCTACTACAGGTGAGAGCTAACTACAAGAACTTATCACAAATAGTTAGATCTTCATAATATAGTCGTATAAAGATCACAAGAATGGACAAGTAATTTAGAAATAATTTAACACCGAATGCTCAGTTAAAATTAATCATGTTAGCTTTAGCTACCGAACCTGCGATTGTAACCTGACCAAAGTTTCCTCAACTTTTGATTCCTTGCACCACATCAAACCCTTCTTCAAGTGAAGAACCTTGACCGAAGCCTAGTTGAAGGCCTCCTTTGCTTTGCTCTAATCACTTTGGTTGCCGAACTCTTAACCGAAGGTTTGCCAAACTCTAACACTTCATAGTTGTTCACTAAGCATTAGGTCTTTGGTTGTAAAACCCGCGATCCGAGTCAGGGTTTTATGCTTATGAACTGATTGGTTCAACTATCGGTTCGAGTCGAGTATATTTCAGAACACATGTACCGAGTCGATGCCAGTCGCGTGTATGAGACATGAGAGTCATGTGTACCCAAGTATATGATGATAATGTCATGAATACAGCATAAAAGAATGAGTTATCAAAATATATGAGAGTATGCCAGTTATTTTTTTAAATTTTTATATTTAATGGATCGTAGAATTAGTTTTAGGCCGTTTACCGCGTTAGGACGCGTTACGGGCAATTGGGTGGGTTGTTAGTTATAGAGCATGCCATTATGATGTTGTGGTGTTTGTTTTATTTTATGGGATTTTCCCCTATTTTTCTCGATTTTTTAGATTTATCACGAACTAGTTATTATTTTTGACTCGAGTCTGAGTCAAGTCAAGTTTTATTTACAATATCGCTAGCCAGCTATTTTTCTCCTTCCCCGACACCTTCCCATCCAAACCCTTGCTGTGCCACCCTGTGTTTATCGCTGCTGATGCCACCCTACCGCTGATTGTCGCTGCCTAGCTCTATCATGGCGTTGCTGTGCCGCCATGAGCGCTCTGGCCGTCACCCGCCCTCCACGATGCCGAATCGCTGCGCCTAGCGCCCCACCCGCATTGCACTCGCGTCGTAAATTCCACCACTGGCGACTGTTGTTGTTGCCATTCAGTAGTAGCCTCGACACCTTCGACCCTCCAGCAACCTTCTCCGACCGGAGCAGAGGCCATTGTTGCCCAGGCCGACTAGATTTAGTCACCCACCACCGATCACCTTTGTTTAGCTATTTTTTGGTGAGCCGACGCCTCTACCGACCATGTCAACGTCATAGACTCGTCAGACTTACTGAGCCGATTCCAACGGTACCCAATACCCCTGGTATTCGGCCAGTAGACATTGCCATCAACTGCTACAGGAAAACCACTGGAACTTGCCAGAAACCACCAAAACTCGCCAAAAAATAAGATTCGTTGGAATTCATTGGATCTTTCGTCGACATCGTGAGAGCCGAATTCGAGCTCCGAGACGCGAGACAAAACCCTAGCCGTTGCTGATTGTCGATGACGAGAGGTGTAATTACCTACGAGTTAATGATTTAAAATTGATGATTCTTAGCACAGTATGCTAGGATTGATTAATTGCCATGAGAAATGTTTGACTATGAATGAAGTGATAAGTAGTATGATGTGATTAATAGTGAATGAATGATAAGTGATCTAATAAGGTAAATTAAAGTTGAGCATATTATTCAACTATGACATGATTTAATAAAATTGGCATGAATAAGATGAGTTAGAAATTTTTTTACATTTATGGATGTGGACTATGTTGTGAGTGTAATGGTCATGTTGAGTGGATGCATCATTCAGTTAGTGGGTGTTAACTTTTAGATTTGATGTATAGGTACGGAGTAAGAGCTCGCCACTTAGGCACGAGGACACGCTTGGAGCTTCTGCCAGGTCCATTTAGGACTCGTTCTCTATTTTATGCTATTCTATTGTGTATTTGATTTATCATGTGCAGGACGAGTTAAGTAGCATTTTATCGGATCCTACTTAACTCGGGCCATTTAGCCAATAGTTTTTTCGATTAATAACCCTCAAGGTTGAGATCCCTCAAGTCAGTTTTCGAAATTAAGATCCACCACAAGTTGCCTTCGGGCCTATTGTATAAATCCCAACCTAGACCTATATATGTATGGTTTTCACGTTTTCAGTGAGAGATAGAATGAGGGTTATCGACAGCCACGTCTTGAGATAGGGCATGTGCTCGTCAAAGCGGGCTCTGGAGCTGGGGAGAACCCACTCATTCCCGAGGGGTCTTGACAACTCCACCTTTGAGTTCCTCAAACCTGGAGAAGTGTGGAGGTTGACGGGTACTATTGTGCAAAACATGTCTAGACTTGTAGTGTAAAAGGGTATTGAAAGAGCATGTTTGAGAGTACTTAGCCCCTGTGCTCAAGGCCAGGAGTAATACAGAGGACATAGAGGGCCGAGATGAATGAGAATGATTTCCCCGCATAAACGGATAGTTTAAATGGCTAAGGAAAGAGAATGTTATAGAAAGAGAAAGATATGGAAAGGGGACGCTACCGCCTGAGGGCAACGACTCCCAATATTGCCCTTGTGAGAGTTCTTGAGGAAGTATATGAGAGTTTTATTTAACAGAAGGGTTAGCTCTCCTGTGCCAGTTTGATATTAGTTATTTTCTGGACCAGTAACACTTGTTACTGACATTTTTCTTTATATATATGTAGGTGAGGATTAAATACTGGATATGCCGGCTTGGACAGAAGAGCAGCGAGGTCTCTTGCACACACATGTTAGATGATTGAATGTTTAATATTTTTTTCTATGATGTTATTATATTGTAAATGATGTGGTTAAATGCAAAACATGATGACATGATGTGAAATGTGAACAGAATGCACAGGTGGGTTAAAACCCAAGCTCCAGAGTGATTTATATAGTAGATTATGATTTTGAGTGAATGAAATGTTTAATATAGAGATATGTATTGTATATGTTGTTTTTGACATGGTGGTCCCTAATTGTACTTATAGGGGAGATTCTGTCTGTTTTATTTCGGGATTTTTTGTTGATTTTATAGGAATTGTTTTGTTTTTATGTAAATTAGTATGCATGTCATCCATATAGTAGCATATTAGGATTTTGTGCATTCATCCATGCATTGAGATTAATATCTTCATTTTAAGACGCCGAGAGTAGATCCTCATGAGTTGGGTTGGGGTTAGCCAACCTAACCGGGACCAGTGACATTCCGGTTTGGTTCCTGAGCGTGAACTGGATTTGGGGTGTTACATTGGTTGTCAAACCACTGATCAGAGTTTAGCTGAAGGTTGAACTCCATTCTTCCTTGGCCTCCACTTCATCGTCAAGAACTCATCATGCTATAACACCCCAAGTCAACCTAGACATAGACCAAAACCATGATGTTATAATTTAAAAAGCTAGTTGTTGGACTCCTTATGTGAATTACATTGCAGAAGCGGATCTCAACCCTTGAGGAGGCTTGAGAAGGGAAACCTGACAAGACTCACATATAATGCATATTAATCATAGTACCTTAGGAAGGATCTTAAAGTTAAGGCTCCTAACCTGAGCTCTCCGAGTTACAAGAGAGGTAGCACCTCCCTTGCAATTAAGAGGGTGGCTTTACATATATGAATTATCACTTCGAGTTACACAAAGGCAACACCCCCAATACAGCTAGGAGGTTGAGCTTTTCATAATGTGTATACATGATCTAGTTTTAATATTTAGTTCCAATCTTGAGTTAGGTATTCTTATTCTTAGGTGATGATGATGGTCGTACTTTATATAGGAATATAGGTGTCGTGGTTACCTATTCTACATACCCTGATATAGAATTAAAACATAGGCATTCTTCAAGTGCTAGGGCATCGTACTCTAATACTCGATCTTCACGTGGTATGAACCTAAGCTCCTCTATCTACGTTACTTCAATACACACACAACTACAATCAAATACATTTAGTGTACCTTAAGTGCTCCGACATCAGTTTCAGGATTTTGACGCTCACAGACACAACAAAAGATTGTTAGCCTTTGCCCCAAAGATAATATCCTACACAACGATAATGATAATAGTAAAAGTCGTAAACCCACATATTTATACATATGGGCTTGAGAGGGGATTCAATACTTAGTTTCTGGATCTTATCTTTCGAAAACCATCATGGGGTCTCAACCTTGAAGTTTTAGTAAACATGTTTAAAAAGCAAGGCTAAATGGCCCGACATCGAAGGGATCAGATAAAACACCGCCGATGTTGTCCTACGTCCAAAACACTGTTAAACTCAACATACAGGGAATTATGCATAGATCAAGCAAAGGGAGAGTCCCATGAACCGATGGTCCAAACTCCAAGCACATCGGCAGATCTACGATAAACTCAGACATTGAAACCTATATCAAAACCCACTGCTAAGTAAAATATAGACATCTTAATATGATGCATGCCGGTGGTGTGTGCTCACATCATTAATATATCCTAATAAAGAAGACAGTACTAAATAAACCTACAACTAAATATAGGTACGCAAATTGAGATATAATAAAGAAAATAACAAATAAACAAATACTAAATACATAAATAAATACACTCATGAATACATAGATAAATAATAAATACCTAAAAATAAATAATACTCTGATCATAAAATAATAATATCATTATACAATACAAATATATGGCTAAACACAAGTAAATATCTCATATACTTGTGTTAGTATACATATAAATAATTACATACATAAATACATAATTATTTGATCAATAAATAAACAATTAGTTAATATTAATTAATCATGAATAATAATATCATAGTTATCTAGTATGAAATGCATAATTAAACACAAATAAATAATAACATACATGTAATAAATAAGTAGATAAATAAATAAATAAAATTTAGTAAACATGAATACAATTAACATTAGTAGCCAAATGTACCAATAATAATAATAAACAATCACATAAGCATTCATCATATACGACAACATATAAATAAAAAATAAAAACAATAATGAACAAATAATTAAATAAATAAAAACACTTATAATATCCAAAATGTGCAAAATAATGTGAATATGCATCTAAACTTAAAGGTTCTCGAATTATCGAAAATGATTGAAAAATGATCGAAAATGACCGAAGATGAGCTGAACCGAACCAAATTGAGTCAACCTGGACGAGTCGACTCCACCGAGTCAAGCAAGAGTGTTGGGCCAGGTAGCTGGATGTGGACATAGGCTCGAGCATGACCACAGACACAAATTGGTGAACAGAACTCGGGTTGGCAGATGCAACGTGGCAAATGGATGTGACCGTGCAAAAGGGTTTGATTGGGTAGGTGGTGCCTGTCATTGGAAAATGCTAACAACGGCACAAATTGGGTCACTACTGGTTGGGATCGACAACCCTAATGACAAGGAACATGATGGTGGTGGTGATCGGTGGAGTTCAGTAGCTAGCTAGCCTGAAAATGGCCGGAAAGGGTGCAATCGCCGTTGGGTATGGTGGTCTTGCCAGCGGCAATCTCGCCACAGAGTTGGTCATGGGTGGTCTCAAAATGAAGATCTCGACAAGATAAAGCTGTGTGGGTGGTCAGATCAGCCGGATGTGGCTCGCTAGCACCAAAAAAATAGCTCGAACGGTGGCGGCATCAGTGGAAACTAGCTACAAAAATGCCATTGCTGGTGACAAGTGTGGCGGGGCCGGTAGTCATGAGAGGTATGGATAGAAAACCACTTGCAAAGCAGTCATGGGGGTGCAAGTTCGGTAGTCGAGGGAGACCTAGAGACTCACTGGCGATGAGCAGAAGTGGCGATAATGCTAAGGGTGGAAATCTCCAAAAATGGGAGAAAATATTTGAAAATAACTCGATGAAGTTAGGGCTAATGTGAACAGTTCTCATCTTGCCATGTGGCACGATTTGAGCACCCGACAACTCATGGCCTAGTGGGGCCCACTTATTGGCATATACAATATGTATATAGACAAAAAACTCGGATCGAGACCATCCAAAGTCAAAATTGACTCAAGTTTTAAAAGTGGCTCTATAAGTGCGAATCGAGGCAAAAAGGCTAAATGTGTCTCCAACCTTAAACTCAATCAGGTGAAAATCTCCGATTCAAATTAAGTTGGGCACATAGGCTCAATCTGGTGATCCATAATCTTTATTATGCATACAAATGAGATATCCTAAAAACCCCAAACGGATACTAAACGTAACAACGGTTTAGATCTAACCCTAAAACTCTAGTGAACCCTTAAAAATCATATGTATACCTCGTATATATACTGATAACTCATGTTTTGCTGTAGCCTAATTGAAACTATCATTTGCATATCTAAGCATACTCAACCGCAAAAATATGCTCATATGGTCATTTGGGCCTATACTCATGATCTAAAAACTAGTTTGGCTCGAACTTGTTCGAAATCACTCGAGACTGGCCTAAACTGGGCAAAACTACAAACGGGTAAAACCATAACCCAAAGTTGAGTTTTACATCTTTAGACACCTCCAATGATTAGGTCTACCTTGCAAACCAGCTTTGCATTTAAGTTGAGCAAGAGTAGTGGTCCAGAATTTAATACTTTAATTCAATTCACACTTCGAGCCAAATCAGGGTGTTACATACATGGTTTAGATGAAGGGCAAAGGTTGGAATCCCAATTTGCCTCGTGTTGTGCTTAGTAGACTATTTGTCTAGTATTTTTATTCTCTTTAAAAATATTTTGCTCGCATAGAAAATATTAAAACAAAATATTAAATTGTTCTCTTTCTTAGGAAATTGAGCTTTTGATCTAAGTGGTCTAAAATTTATAGGTAGGAGATATGCTTTAATTATATAAAGAGAATAAAATACTTGTAAATTATGGCAAGATTGAATTTGCTGTAATCAGAATTGGATAACCAGTTTTTGTCTTCGCATAAATTTTTCATGATGGATTCATTAGCTTGTTAATTCTTTTTTTGATAAAGGTTCTATATTCTCTTCATGGGCAACGCAACGGAATTTCCCCGGCCTGTAAAAAGAATAAGATTTTCTTACCCTGTCTTATATATATTTTAAGAAAAGAAATTAAGACTTTTTAATTTTTACACAAAAAGTTCATTGCTATTTTATACATGAAATATATTAAATATATACTATTATTTTATGAATGAATAATTGCTTTTAATAAGGGTGACCACTAAAATTATGCAACTTTCTCACACTGCAGTCAATTTGTAAATGAATAAACAAATTGTCAATTGCCTAATTGTCTGATATCCATCGAAACGAGTAAATCAGGTACAACATTTTTATTGGAAAGAACAATAATTTTAAAAGGTGGAAAAAGTTTTTTGAGTTTTCTTTTTCTACAAGGCCATCAACAACAAAAAGTATGAGACACAAGGACCTGCAAAATGATAAAACATTTCATCCTCGTTATAATCATTTGATAATCATCATCACCCTCTTGCTCCCAACGAATTGAGATCAGGGTTATAATAGAACCCATATTTGTAACAGCATGTATAATCACTAACTCTTCCCTTTATGCTTATTCTTATCAACTATGCAATCAGATTTACACCCAAAAGAGAAGAACATTAGTAGATCAACACACCATAACTATTACAAGCACATATATCAACAATCAATCCCAGGAAAAGGAATTTACATGCTTAAGACTGTGCTCCACTAACCATGCTATTTGTACGAGAGGGGTGTTCCTATGTCAAAGTACAAGTCATCTTCCTCATCCATATACCTACCATTATGTAAAGAGCTTGATGCTATTTCAGAGGGACTGTCGGCTAACTCTGCCTGCAAAGAATTTAGGATTACATGATGATAACGAAGTATTCTAACTTTCTGAACCACTTCTCTTTAGAAGTGTGCCGGTAGCAATAATATCAGTTTGTGCGATGGTGGATACAACAAAATCATAAAAGAGGAGGTGTTAATTCAGTACCTTTGCTTGCTGGTAGGTTTCCAGCATACGGCTATACTGCTGCCTTGCATCTGGAGTATCAACCATGGACAAAACCCTTGATACTGCCTTTTCAACGGTTGCATCAACTTTCTGCTTTCTAAATACCTTAACAATATCATCATCTTCTTCACCCTCATCAATGGTTACAAACTCAGGCTTAAACCCTCGCAGACCAGCTCCTTTTCTCCGCCATCTCAATATGGCCTTTTCCACAACACCGATTGTCCACAAAAACTCTTTGTATTTTTTCCTTACCCGGTGACCTCTGACATGAGCCTACAAAAGGGAAATAAAATATCAAATGTAATACAATAAGCATCAGTCCTAATTGCTATCACCAAGGAAAGTTCCCATCCTTGAAAACAGAAATAAGCTTGAATAATAAAGAAGATTCTCTCCATGCAACTCTGCTCCAATATGTCCACAATTTCATCGCCCTTGAGTTAAAAGACCTTTTGCCTTAAAATCAACTTCTTAAATAGGGCCATGACTAATATCATCATCCAAAAAAATCAACTCGAAATACCTGTATCTTCACTACATTCCTACGCAAGTTTAGATATTCTTTCCGTCTTTTCCATCCACGATAGTTCTTCTGAATTGAGAGAGCTGCTTTGTTTATCTTGTGATTGTGATCAGGTAAATTCCAAACAGCTCTTTGGAGTTTTGATAGAGCTGAAATACTGTCAGGAGTCATTCCATAGTCATCCCAATTTAATGCAGCTATCTGCTGTCTTTTCCTAAAAGAATGGGCCCGAAATGCAGCTTGGATTCGAGCAGCAGCCTGAGTTGCATTTCTAACTGCAGCTAGAGAATCCTTGATAGAAAGCTGATCTTCAAAACCGCTGGCAATGAGCTGCTTACTTTTATCAGAAACTATCTCAACAGTTCGTTCTGCCTCCACAGCAGCAGAGCCTTTAGATATCTCACTTTCTTCCGGTTTCAGAAAATTAAGATGAGTTGTTAAAGCCACCTCAGAAAGATATCCAGCTAGACCCTTGTGGCCACATTCAGCAGCAATAGAGGCAGGATTTTTCCCAGAAGGCTCCAGTGAAGTGGCGTCTGTAACTGCCCCAGCAGATGCTCCACTGGCTACAAGCGCTGCAACAATTTTTTCCCTAGCATTGGAAAAGAAGTTTGCTAACATAGATACATACAAGCTTTATCGACACCCTTATGAAGTTCATTACATGTAGACCACTTGTCACATTCTAAAACAAAGTGAACCACCAATTCTGATCAATTTATATCACAAAATAATTAAAGGAAACAACTCACCTTCCATACCGAGCAGCCCAGTGAAGGGCAGTCCAGCCATTCATATCCCGGAAGTTTACACCTACACCTGCTTTCAAGATGGGCAGCAAACCCCAGTCATAACCCAAAGCAGATATTAAATGTATCACACCTTGCTCTTGTTTAGAGAGTGAACATCCTGCAGGGTCACCACCATTTGCTGAGACTTTGACAACAACCAATGATGCAATTTGTCCTTTAAAAGTTCATCTAGGACCCATCCAATAGTTTTCTGTGGCGACCGTACCACCTAAAAATGCTTCTACAATGTCATTTCAAGAACTATTTCCCATTATTGGACATTTGGAAACTTCACCTCCACTTTCTAAGCAGTTTTCTTTCCGAAGAGAGAAACTATTGATTCCAAACAGAAGGATTTCTGCAAGTTTAATGACCAAAATAAGCTCATCATCTGTCTGTCTCAAAACATTACTTTGAGAGATACCTGATGGTGGTAAATTTTCTTCTTTGAAGCGAAATTCAAATTCTTTAATTTCACTACAAGCTTCTCTATTTCTTGCTGTAATGCATAAAGGGACCATTCCAGCAGAACGTTGAGGGGCATAACATCGAAGAACACCATTTTGCACAATTTCTGCAGGGACCTCAATGTCCCCAAACATACAAGCCCAAGAACTAGATGAAGAATTATAAAGAAAGTCTCCAACAATAAGAACCTGGTCAGGAAAATGCATGTCCATGAAGAAGAGTGATCAATAATTGTAGAATTGTTTTTTTTTCTTAAAAAAAACAATAAAAGATCCAAAAGTAATAATGTGTACACCTTTGCTCTATCAGTGCAATAAGCCCACTCAGGAGAAACATCTTGGATGCTGAATCTCTGAACTTCAGCAATCGTCAAGCTAGGTTCCTGTAGAAGGGTAATTCCAAAACGATGTTCGTTGAAGCTTATGACAGAGAAATTAGGGGAAGACTTTTGATTACTATTTCTAATGTCCATGGATCTCTCCTCCATCCACTCAATACTGTCCGTCTTTTGCAACATAGACAGACCAGACTCATGAGTACTTGCTTCAGATGAGTATGTAGAAGTTAATGAATTTTCAACTTCATGGATAAGCCGGCTCGAAATTGGTGGACCAATAGCATCATAAGAGTCCAGAAGGAATCTTCTAGCGGCTGAAAGTTGCCTACTGAAATGCTTGGATTCATCAGAGGAGTGCTGCTCTCCAACAAACAAATCAGGTTCATCTTGCTGAGCAGTCCAAAAACATTTCAAATTTAGAAATTATAACAAATACAAGAAACTTATTAACATGATAAAAGTTATTTGCATTCATGATTCAGGTCTAGAGCATATTAAATCGGAACAAATATAGTTGCAGTTAAGCAATAATAGTAACAGGTTCACAAATGATATTGTACAAGCCATGCTTAACATGTAGGAATGAACATGAAAGTAATTGTAAATTTTATCAATCCACCATCATCTGATGTGGCCTATCTAAAAAATTAGGACAGTTATGATGATCGTTGAATATCATTCATACTTCCCCTCCTAAAAAAAAATGCATCGTATAAGTGCTTTGTGTAGAAGAAAATGTCTTCCGGTTAAATTTTTGTCCAGACTTAACAATGACTAAGTGCATAATATTTTAGGCTAGATCATAATTAAACTAATTCCAATAGTGGGAAAATTAGTCAAAGAGGAAGCAAAAGAGATTCAAATACCTAAAAGAAGCAATACAAACAACACAAGCATAAACAAAAAAGCAGTGTATCATTTATCTAAAATGCAGGGTGAAACTTGAAGCAAGTGGGCGAGCAGCCATGGGTTCAAGTCGTGGAACCAGCTTCTTGCAAAAATGCAGTAGGGATGCTGGTGGTCTGCCCTCTCCCTAGACCATGAACATGCAGGAGCCTTTGTACGCCGGGGGCATATCCATTAAAGATATTCCCTTTTCTCTGCTTTTTGGGCAAAAATCATTTTAGAAAAAATAGATCTTATAATTAAAAATCTTTCCTTTGTCACAACAACATCTCTTTGTTAATAGAAGAGGTAGGAAGTTTTTCTTTTAAAAAGAAATACTAGAGAGGAAAAATTGTGACGAATATGAGGAATCATTCCGATATCATACTAAAGCTTCAATATAGATAGTGGCAAAAACACATTCACCTCCTCCTTGCTATCAAGCTGCCCTAATGCCCCTAATGCCATTTTAGATAGATATGGTTAATAAACTTTTTATGCGCAAAAGAGAGGTATAAGTCAGGGCTTGCGATATCAGATATCAGTTTCACGTTGACCAACCATATAGAAGAGATGTTAGAGGTATATCAAAGATTGGGATATTTGGCTTTAGAAAAAAAAGATTGGGATATTTGGAAAAATTCTTAGATGTGTATAAAATTATATATATATAAAAATAAAGAATATTCAACAACAATTGCACTTAAATTGGACACTAATGAACAAACTTATCTGAAGACTACAATCAGTTAAAATGTAAAGACATGCCACCAGCTCCTTTTATGCACTTTGGTCAAAGAACTTATCTAATAGCCCTATCATAAATTTCATGGAGCCGTCTGTCATTTGTGATGATATGCCCTTGGATTCTACTAAATCAAAATGAAACTTTCTAATGATGCCTTAACAACTAACAAAAATTTTAGGGAGAAGACGTTCCTTTCTAAGCAATCCTTCAAACCTCTTACTTAGGAGAACAATTTGGTGTCTCTTTACTACTCACCAGTGTTCTTTTTGGTCAGAAATCATGGCCTATTATAGTAGATCAAATTATAAAACCTTGAAACATGTACAATTCTTTCCATAACTTTCACCATTTTACCATCGAATATAATCTTTTTGATCGTAAAGTGTCGCATATGTGGTTTGCATCCAAACCTTGCCTTACAGTCAATATTCCTTGACAAACTAATGCACTCTAATAAAGCCCTTCAGTTAAGACTTCCTTGATAATTTAAGAAAATTTTCTTTTTTTCGTCAATTTTTGTTTGTTTTGAGGGCTCATATTAGCGAAGAATGCCTCATAATTAAATTAGTTCATTCCTTTTGAGAGTTATTCGGGGAGAAATCCAAACAAAACCAACATCTGCTTCCCATAATCAAAAGTAAAGAGAATATAAAGGTGACAAACTTCAATCAACAGGCAAAAAAAAATTATTTAACAGGCAATTAATTGAAACTAGGAAAATACTCACATCTTTTACTGATGGTATATGAAATGCATCCAACCCAGAGGAAGGGAGGAGCATTTCTCTAACACTTCCTTCCACGATCCACTCCCAGCCTCTGGATCTTGCAACTTCACTTTGTCATCTGTAGAAGATATTTATAAATAATCAGTTACCAACTGATTCTAAATGCTCAAGATTTTCTGCAAAGATAGCTCTCATTATGAAGGAAGAACACTCCCATAAATGCATAAGCGCCAAAATAAGCATTTTGTATGAGTATCAACAATACAAAGGTTCCATAAAAGGTAGGCCCAAAGTCATATTAGTTATATAATTCTTAAACTACAAGCTTCTTCAGAAACTGTCAAAGATCATTATAAAAAAATAAAAATGCAATGCAATAAAACAATCAACTTAAACAAGTAACAAATTTAAATTCATGAACTAGGGTCAGGATTCATTTGCAAGTTACTGCCTATGGCCCCAATTTTTCATATGCCATTCAGTAAGATTCATGTTCAACCTTTGGTAGTAAAATATTCTACTACTTGATAAAAAACTCAATAACAAAAGGACCTAAAATTACAGAATCATTTTTGTGGCTGCTAACGAGATAATGTTGATTGCAAGAAGAAACAGTTTAATTTGACAACTGAGATTCCAAGCTCCAAGGTAGACTACGCAAACTAAGCTAATACAAGCTCTGGCTCTTTTGGCTTACAAAAACTATAATCCATTAACACATTTTATAACGTCAGTATCCTTCTAAAGCTATCAGAATGTTTCTGTCAACAATTTACTCTGTACGCACTTTAATTCAAATGAGTTCTAGCGTTAACATCTTAGCAGATTTTATGTTGTTAGACGGTATGCATTACCATATTCTCAGTTCAACTCTTAGAAGATCCAGCTATTATGACAGTCATTCAACATTATTGGTTTCAATATTTGCAACCACAATCATTTATTCAAGAAATTCGTTATTAACAACGGTAAAGTCCCAAAGTAGTTTAGTTTATGTTATATAACTAATTAGTCATACAGTGATACAGGTTGGAGTCTAAAGACTAATTGAACACAGGATAAAAAGAAAAAATATAGCTATGAATCACATCTAGAACTTCACAGTTGAAAGCATTAATGACAAACTGAATGGTTAAGGCAAGATGTGCAATTTTGAACACCCGATAAAGAAAATGGTTCTCCTATGTTATTTTATTTTTATTTAAGAAATATTATCAAGATTTTGGCAAACATCAAGTCAACATTCTCACAGCTAAAAATCTATAAGCTATTTAATTGAAACAAGATTACAATGATCAACCTTCATCATTTAGACATTACCAGGTCTATTCGCAACCTAGAAAAAGACGATAGGCATACAACATTAATTGAAGCTGATGTCTTCAAAGTTATATGCTTTTCACAGTCAGTAATATGTCTTCTATAAAATCATAAAAGATGAAGAGGAAAAGGTACAAACCAGGTTGCTCAGACAAAGCTGTGGAATTTAAACCATTTGGTTTCATGCCATAGATGGAAGCTTCATGTCCAACAAGAAATCCTGAATCCAAAGGCTTCTCCGGTTGAAAAGGAGAAGGGGAGAACTTTTCTGGAAGACCTATGGCATCGGCATCATCCAAGCTTAACTGCTCTGCAAGTCTTTGTAAGGCTTGATTAACTTGACCTGTAGAAGTAACGAAATCCGTACTACCTCCATCCAACATGCCAAAATGTTGTATTTCACAATCTTCGGGAGGAAATCTGGAACTAACTTCTTCAACTGATAGACCAGGACTAAATGAATTTTGCTCATAGACATTTGGGGCACTATGAACTAGTCCACTTTGGCTATAGAGTGAACTTGAATCTGGTGAAAGCAAAATTGCTGATCCTGTATTGTGCCTTCCCTGCGAAGCATCAGATTGAAGCTGCATTAATTAGAAGTTATGAGGGGGTTCACACAACAAGGTTAACAGGTAAACATTGCCCTTCCACCCAATCCGAAATAAGACATGGTTAGGATCCATGTGTGAATAAATGACAAATTTATTAAGACCAAATGTCTTTCCTGGCAACCGTCCTCCATTTTTGTTTAGGCATAGGACCAGCAATGAAAGAAATCAAACAATAGAATGCAACCATTGACAATGTTTTAGTGATGACCTATTAGACAAAAATATAAAAAGTGTAGATTACATTAATTAAATTCCATTCTCTATTTAACACAAATACTCATATTTATTTCATCTTCTTCCCTATCTCCAAGTCTAACATACATACATGTGGCAGCAGGAAGAAGTAGATGTATATGTGTGTTTTTGATGCATGTGCACATAGGTGAACCATTATGTTATCCCACGAAAGAAATACATATTTACAAAGGGCATGTCCCATGCATATGTGCTTACACAGACAAGAATGCACCCCAAAAACATATATGAGCCTCCAAAATGCAAGGAACTAAGCTTAAGATGTAGAAACATTTATGGCCATTAGCACAAATAGTTTAGACTACATATGCCTTTTCTCAACGGTCACGCCAACAACCTGTAAGATCCCCCAATTAATTAGTCTAGTTAGTTAGTCTCACATTCAATACCTATTAGGTAAGATCCAATATATTAGGAAGGATAGTGCTTTTGGTGCTTTAGTGCTTTATAATCTTCGACTTGGTAGACCACTCTTGAAAAAATGACTACGTTTATCAATTTGCACCACACTTTGCTTCCTTTGTGCAAATGTAATTGAACCTCTATGAAGCACAATCATTTGAAAACAACCAAATGCGAACCATAGTTTGTAGTTTTATAATCCAATTTTGCAACTTAAAACACATACCTCATTTACATCTCTGCAGTGAACTAAAACAATGTGTTCCCATGCACTGCAGTGCAAAAGAAAGATGTATGGTAGAAAAGATACCATATAAACATTAAAATAATAAAGAATATGTGCTGAAAAGAGGTTCATCGAATGTCATTGGTAAGTTGAAGTTTAACAAATACTAGTTATCATCATTGTCATTGCTAGCATCACCATCATCATCATAATTTTTTTCCAAACTAGCTTGTGGTCAGCACCTGGACTTTGAAACAAAATTGATTTCTCTCATATCAAAATTATTGACAAAACCATTACCAAAATAATAAGTTCTAACAAATGCCCTCATCATGACAACCCTGAAAAGTTGAAAAATGAGATGAATTTGTAAAATTATCATCACCAAATTCCTTTGCATTATAGGATACACATACTAAGATGATTAATGATTGAGGAAAGCCAATATATGCATCTTTCATTTTCAAGCCGAGTACAAGGCATGCAGTTTGTTTTACATGGAAAAAGATAAACACTAGTTTAAAAAGCACAAGCAATACTTAATGGAACTCAAATCCGCATAGACATTATTGTAAAGATACAAGAAATAAATCCCATAGTTTGGAAGTGAAACTCCCAGCAAATGATCGGAAAAAAATATATATTATGCAAAGTCAGGATCTGATAGAGAAGCAAGGGAGAGAGATATACGCTACAATTTGTAAATAATATCAGCTTCTGATATCAAAACCAGCACAAGGTAAAAGGTTCATATGGCAAAATAATAGAATTACTAATTGTGCCTAAAATACACCTGCTTCCCTTGCCCCAAATTAAAAGATTTATACTGCTCATTAAGACAATGAAAGTCACTGGAAAATCCAAAAACTTTTGACATGAATGAAAATGTTTTAGGTTGAAGATCCAACTTCTTTCAGCAGGAATAGTCCATTTTTTTTAAAATTCAAAAAGGAAGCTTGTTATTGTGATTATTGTCAAGAAGGAAGGTAGTTGAATTAGTTTGTAAAAACTTGCAATTTTGTTTCTACAAGGGTTATGTGTCATTGATCTACTTATGTTAGCAATCCATTAGTGATATAGACTCTATGCCAGTATTGTGGGATAAGGCAACAAATACTACCAATCAGGTTCAAAAAGAAGAAAAAAATTCTTGAGTGTCGAACAATATTTAGATACTCTACATTACATTAGTAGAAACTTACGGATCCAATATCCAGTAACTTCGCCTCTGGAAATTTGGATTTTCTCTCCATGTGCATAGTAGCAGTTCAATGTATCAGCATTCCCCACCTAAGAAAGAATGCACAATTAACAGCATGTTAAACCGAAAGCACACAACAGCACAAGGTAGTTGAACAATTTCAAAATATCCACAAGCATAGACGTGATTGGGCTGTGTTTGAAGTGCCCCATAATGTAAAAATTGTGGGTCTCAAGCCAATGAAAAGAAAGTAATAACAAATATAAATATTCAAAGTTCAAACAATTTTATTCAATTTTTATTCATTATCCATCATTTGCAAGAAAAGGTGGGGGGAAGGAACAACAGTATTTTCTACTGTATACCTTAAGCCGTTCATGGGCTTCTCCAACTGTTTTGCTACCCTTTTTCTTCCGCCAAAGATGACCGTCCTTACGGAAAAACCGTAACACCCTTCGGTTAAAAAGAAACAATGACCCACCTGTTTGGAAATATCACAAATGGGCCAGGACTCAAATATGCGAGAAACTGCAAAGACAAACAAAAGCTATCACAGAAGTAATTATAGAAAGGTAGCATTACTCTGTGGATTTTGAGGAGTTTCTGCAGGGAGCTGCTGCCTTTCATAGTTTTGTAATAGAAAGTATACTTCAGCCGGTTTCAACCATCGATGATGAGCTTCTTTGTGTAGCTCACTAATATCAAAATCTGTAGTGAAATAGAATACGATGCAGGTTAAATGTCTAACAATAAGCTTACCCCATTTGACCTTTACACCCTCCTAGCATGAACTAATATGAAGAAGAGAGAATTTTCAAGTAATCAATCTTGTGCATATGACAAAAATATTCTAGTTTAATGTGCCTCAGTATCAGTACAAGAATCAAAAACTTGCTTTGTTTCAATGTCAAGATATTAATTTCATTCGCAACAAAATTAAGTGATCAAAGTTAGAACAATGATCAACAGGTTAAATGTCCAACAATAAGCTTACCCTCTTTGACCTCCAAACTCTCCTAGCATGAACTATGTACGAAGAAGAGAGAGATGTTCAAGTACTCAATGTTGTCCATGTAACATAACATAGTCTAGTTTAATATGCTTCACTGTCAGTCCAAGAATTAAATTCAAGGAACAAGAATCAACACAAATCAAATTAAAGAAAAACCCACCTCCCAAAAATTACGGATAAGATAAATTTTAACCGAAAATAACAGTCTGCAACAATAAATAAATAAATAAATAAATAAATAAATAAAAGAAAAAGGAAGATAAATATACCAGTCTGCATCGGCAAGTATGAATCAGATGCCCCAAATGATGGTCAGGCCCGGGAACGGATTGAAGAGGCGAAGCAGCCGACAGCGGAAACTGAGAGGATCGACCTAAGGAAACCCATGATGAATTCGATGATTATTTGGAAGGATGAGAGGAAGAATAAGGGGATTGGATTATTAGAATATGAATGTATTGGGTATGATTGACTTCGAATGTTGTGCGGGCTTGAACGCGAGGAGATAAAGATAGTCAACAACAAAACTACAAAGACTTGGACGGACTTAGAGGGGCCGAAGGTGTTGACTGGGGTATGTAATGTATTTGGGTTGACAAACTACTTATGACAGGATTTGTGTTGACTTCAAACGGCCGTACCAAACCAAGCTTGTTCTAATATTGCAGTAAGCTATTTTCCCACGTATTTTTGCATTTTTGCGTCGTGAGTTCAAACTACTTGCAACGTCATCTTAATTTAGTATAGCATTTGAAAAGAACTAGCTTTATAAGTAAGCCTATCGTTGTCATTGCTTTAGCTTAATATGTATAAAATCTAGAACATAGCATTTTGGTTTCATCCTGTTTTCTTGAACATAAGACATAACATATAAATATTATTACGTCAAATCACGATGCGATTAATCTATTTAAATATCGGTACCCTATAGATCATAAAACTCCCTAAATACAACTAATTAGACATGGTTATACGCCGCCTCGAACTCCTAGATGCTTAGTTGTTCAACTGCTTAGTTTGAACAATCACACATAAATATATTAATGTTCATACTAGGTTACTCATAACTATGTAATATGACATTACATAGATACGATGCTTATACAATATTCAAACAATATATACTACATATATATTACCTCATAAAAACATCATAAAGTCATTAGTCATCCATAATCAAGCCATAAACATGCTTAAAATAATAAAATAGACGAATTAGGGTCTTTAGGCACAGCTCCGTGGCACTCGTAGCCCTAGCTTTGGGCGTTGAAGTGCTCAACCATGACCATTACTTTTTGTTTTGACAGCGCCGTGGCATTGCAGCGAAAACCCTAACTTATTCTTTTATTTTTGATCTATTTTTTATCCAATTTTAGTGAAATGAAATATGGTTCAAGCTATTGAGACATAGAATTATAGGTTATAAGAGGTTTTTAATCCATTGTAATTTACCATTCTTTCTCATAATTTTTCTAAGTGGACAAACTACATGTAAACCACAACTTATTCTAAACATGCAACAAATCATACAAACAATCATAATTTATTGTTTAAACTATGATTTGCTTAATTATCATGATAACCTCATGTTTAGCATCAAATTTAAGTATGGATCATGTTCTTAGTTTCTAATAATATAATTATTCCATGAAACTTGAATAAAAACATGAATGTATATCAAAATCATACATAATTTAATTCAGCTAACAATAAAACATGATGATTCATTGTGTACATGCGCAAACTAGATGAAATAAAAATTTAGGTTTCAATTATTAACCTTTAATCTCGTTGATTTTCCCTTGAACTCAAGCCCTTGCACTTCTTTCACTCAAATCTGGCAAAAACTCAATTTGAATTTGCCAAATCTCAAGGAAGAAGGATTGGAAGGCATTTATTTCTACAAGAAAGCGCTATGGAAGAGGGGAAGAAGGTGTTTGACGTTGCTGTGAGGGAGAGGCAAAACCTCAATTATGATCTTTAAATACCCTCTTACCCATCTCATGTCTGATTACCTGTTTCCTTACTCACTTAGGAGAAAAATATTAAAGAGCTTCTACCCATTTACTTAAACCCTTAACCTTCTAACTAACCAACACTCCTAACGATTTTATTCGACCTAGAATACCTCGTCTTAGATGGACATCTTATTCCAATATAGACTTGGTATACATGTGAACATGTCTAACTTATTCACTATAGTTTTTCCCTATCTGTTTACTTTTTAACTGGTTTCCTCATTACGACTGATCAAACCTTTGTGAACGGGTTTTATGATATCTTATTTTCATCAAGAAAAATATTGATTTATCATACCTTATAACCTTATTATTTCCAATTAACCATGAATTTAATTAAGATCAGTTATCCAAAAGAAATTTCTTGTCCATGTACTAAGTTTTGGATTTCCTTATTTATCTATTGATTTGAAACAATCATAACTGTGTGTAGAATTCCGATTTGTAGATTCTTTTTGCATCAGAAAATTTAGGGCGCCTACTTCCTTCTCTTAAAAGTTTAAAATTTGTGGGTTTTGTTCCCAAGAGATATAAAATTTTGAAGTTGACATATCTAAGCCGACCAATACTCCAAAATCACACAAATTGCTAGGTATTACACTGTTCATGCTAGAGTAGGGTTGTATCATGTTAGATCATGGTAAAATGAGCTGTGGTTTATAGGGGTTTTGGTTAGATCATAATGGAACCATTTGGATTCATGTTTTGTGCATGATAATGTACTATTTTGATAGAATAACAAGAAGAGCTATTTTGAGATATGTTTGGTGTTGAAAAGTTGTAATTTTTATGTTGATCAACCTCTATACATGTTAGATCTCATGATTCTATGGTCGTTTGGAGGGTGTGGTGTCGAGCTTTGAGCTTGGAAAGGTGGGAAATAGGAGTGAAGAAACAATCCTATTACAATCCAAAACCCTATCTTAAGGGTGACAACCCTAGTTTGTGACTTTAACTTGGAATTTAGCCTCAAAAATTTTTAGAAATACTATCATGGAGTTTAGTAAGAAGGCCATCTAAAATTTCAACTAAAATGGACATCATTAAAGAATTGACTCATAATTAAAAATGTGGAGCTATATTGCCATATTTTTACCATATCATGTCCAAAATTGAGGGAATTAGTTGACACCCTTAGGCGTAGTATTTGTTCATAAACCTTTCCAAGAAAAAATTAAATGTTAAGAATAAATGTAAAAATTTCAGCTAATTTGGATTTTATTTAAAAGGTGAACCAAATACAAATCATAAAAGTCTGTGTTATGACATTCTGGATTTTAGGGTTAAATTAGATAATTTGGTTGAAAGAGTAAACTAATATATTTTCGCATAGAAATTTACAGAAATGTTCATCTTAATGTCACTGCAAAAAATATTACCTTTGTCAACAGTCAGGAAGACCGTAGCTATTAGAAAAAATCGTGGACTTTTATATTGTCCATGACAAAAGTGTGAGGTCCTGTATCGTGGAATATATTACCGTTGTAACACCACAATTCGGCCCGAAGGGATGAACCGAATTGTGATATTATAATTTGGAAGCTACTCGTTAGGCTATTGCATGCAAACTTTACGGAATCAGATCTTAACTCTTCGTGGAGGCTTAAGATAGACATCAGGCATGGTTTTCATAAAATGGGTGCTTAGTTCGTACTATAAAGGCAGATTTTATACTTAAAGGAATCCTATATAAACACCTCTAGTTGTAAAGGGGCAGAACCTCCCCTACCACTATAAGCGGTGACTTAAAAAATGCACTGATCACTCCCAACTGTAGAAGAAGCACACCCTCACTATAGTTTTGAGGTTGCATGTTGTTGCGTACATCATATTCTTACTACTTAGTGCAAGTGATTGACAAAGGTTTTCTTATTAATTAGATGAAAATGATGCGAGTATTTAAACAAGGGTCATGGTTATATATTCCACATACCTTACATGAGCAATAATTATAGCGCAAGAGAAATTTCATACTATCTTCGAGTATCAGTGTAAAACCTGGGCAGTCCGCCCGAGGGTTTTTATTATCGGTTCGGTTGTTATTTGAATCAGGTTAGTAGGATCTGGCCCTTCTTACTGTGGTTTGTATATATTATGGTGTAAGTTGCCCGACCTTAGCCTCCTTCAGCACTCGGTACGCTTGTTTAGAGCGGTATGCTAGACTTTTTCATGTTTGGTACAATTTAATCATATATAATTAGATGTTAGGATTGTGTCCCTCGCATGTCTTTTGTGTGCTTACCATGTGTTTGATAACATTTCGGACCATCCTAACCCCTTTTGGGACCTATAATGCAATTCCTGAGGTGGGCCCAATTGCTTTAGGGTAAAAACCTTAATTTTTGGGGTTTTGAGATAACCCAACCCACATCTCTTTAGCTAACCCAACCCACACATCTATAGGTATGACACCCATACCTTTATAGGTATGACATTCATACCTCTATAGAAATGACACCTATACCTCTATAGGTATGACACCCATACCTCTATGACATCACCAAGCCAACCCATACCTCTATAGGTATGACACCCATATTTATGACATCACCAAACCAACCACCATTTTTTATAAAATCCACCCCTTCCCTCACCTTTTCACTATTTCTCCTTCCCTCCTCACCTCGAACCATTTTCTTCTACTCTCTTTGGTCTTATTCTTCCTCCTTAGAGCTCCAAGCAACCCCCTCCACGTTCCTAGTATCCTTGGGTGGTAGGCTTTGAGGTTGGATTCCTCAAAAGACCTCCCTTAGTCTTCACACGTTAGCATTAGGTTTGGGCTACCACTATTTCTTATTGTTTTGTGTGTATTGCTTATATTATTCCATGAATCCATTTTTAGAACATTTTTATCATGTACATCTGAATGTTAGGAGAATTTTAAGTACACATTAATCATATTTGGACATGTAAATAAATAGATATGAATTTTACAATACATGTAAGTCACTGATATGCAATGTTTCAATATATAAATCATATCTTGGCATTTTGATACTCAATTTGCACAATTCTTATTTTTTTGCACTCACAACATGTAGATATAAAACTTTTGTGCCGTGTTTTTTAGCTTCAATGGCCTAGAATTTGCATGTAAGAGGGTAATAATTGAGGAAAGGTGGCGGCTTGGACCGTTATAGTAATATATGCGCTCCTTTCTCTAATTTTTACTCTATGTATTTGTAGGATCTGTTGCTGCACAATATGTCATATTTTCATGGTAATTATAGGAGTTCATCGTAAAAGTTTAACCTTAATATAACCGCTAAATAATCATGAACATCACCCATAAGTACACTTTCTATTTCCTGTGTGTTTTTTACTATGTGCATGATCTGTAATTGTCTTATACATTAAGCCACAAATTTTAAACTAATAAAATCTTATAAAATTATATGTTACTAAAATAATTTTCTAATTAAAATATATAAATTTGGGAATGGGTAAAAATAATCTAGGTATGTTTTAGAGTGTTTACACGAGCAGTGTAAAGATAATGGGTGAAAACCCTAGTTTTTCACTCCAGTTGTAAATTACCTTAAAATAAGTTAAATGTGTTTAATTTCAGTGAAACTTGGTCCACACCCTACTCTATGCCTCAGTCGCACATTGACCAATTTTAGGGCCATTTGGGTAGGTTTCCAATTTTATTAGTAAATTTCAAATTTGGTAGGGTCGAGATAGTCCAGAAACAGCCCATCCAGTGATCCAAATTGTAAAATCTGCTCAGGCCTATTTACGAAGTAAATTTAGCCTATCTCCTATTGGGCTCAAGCTACTTGTGTTAGTTAACTAGGCCCACTGACCCAAGCCCATTTGGAGTCCTTTAACCCTTGAACCAACAGTTACAAAATTTGTGCACATCCCTGAAAACTGTTCTAGCACTTTAGGGCTGAGCTTAATGGGCCTTGTTCCCCTTAATTGGCCTATGGGCCAGCCATGGTGGAATTTACCTATGAAGCTTAGAGTGTAAGGGACAACACATCCAATTTTCAGTCCATTTGGACATTGTTGGGCCTGCCTAAAAATTATATCGTAAGCCCATTCGATTAAAAACCTAAGTGTTGAGCTTGTGTGGAGGTTTCACCTCGTTTTGCGTGATGATGTGACCTGATTCTTATTCGGTTTCATTGTCATGCTAGGTATCGCAGGTGAGCTCATTGACTAGAATACGGAGCTCTACTCATCTAGGTCTATAGGACTCTCTTTTGCTTAATCTCTGCTTGACTCCATGAGTGTTGAGTTCAATAGTGTTTTAGACGTAGGACGACATCGGCAGTGTTTTATCGGTTCCCTCCGATGTGAGGCCATTTAGTCGTATTTTTTATACATATTTAACAAAACTAAAAGGATGAGACCCCTTATTGGTTTTCGAACTAAAGATCCAGAATTATATGATACAGGCCTCTTCCCTAAACTTATTATATAAGTACAGACATTTTTACAAAGTTCACGAATAAAAAAGTGAGCGGTATGAAGATATGTATGAATCGCACTAGTACTCCTTCAAACCTTGAGGTAGTTCGGTGTATGACGGTATTACGTAACACAACACATTTTCGGAATTTGTGGTACAAACTTAACTGTTCCTCTTGCCACTTGAGTCTCGTGGCAGGTGTAATATGGAGGATGTGAGAGCGTAATCGTTTTATGTATGAATATGAATATTAGCCTTGCATGAAAGCCGGCACTTATTTAAGTATGCTTGCTTACCGCCCAGTGTGAGGCAATTCTAAAGTTTCGTAAGTTCCATGGGTAACAGAATACCCATTTGCCAGCTTGTTATTTTACAAGTGGTTATTCGGAAAACCAAGCCTAGTGTCCGTCTTAAGCCTCCACGGAGGGTTGAGATCTGCTTTCATAAAGTCTCTACGCGAAAGCTGAACGAGCTTCAAAATTATAATATCATGATCTGGTCCATCCCTTTGGGTTAGATTGGGGTGTTACAATTAGGGCATCCCCCTAATACCCGAACTTCATGTGGGTTGTATCTTCAACTAGTGTGAACTGTAAGCTCCTCCACCCACGTTACTCTATCACACAAACTATTGTTGCTAAATACATTTTGTGTACCTAACTAAGCTCCTCATAATGTTTCTAGAACTCTGTGGCTTATATATCCTACAGACGATAGTTAGCCTTGCCCCAAAGTATTATAACTCCACAGCAAAATATAATAATATAAGGATAAAGCATGCTAGCACAACCATCATGATATACATCCAAATCATACAAGGTTCACATAGTTAGGGCACATGCCCATCATATGGTCATCTACAAATACATAGTCCAAAACACACAATATAATACAGGGCCTAGCCATTAAACCACCTAATCCATGCACCTAGGCCGACCAATGCTAAGGAACCTCACCTACATGTAATAGAAAACAACGTAAGTAATCAAATAAATTTGATTACCAATCCGAATAATTATCGGTAAAACAGCAAGCTGGCAAACAGGTTTTTCATTACCCACTGGAACTTAAGGGAATTTCAGAATTGCCTTAAACAGGGCGGTAAGCAAACATATTTAAACGAGTGTCGGCACGCTTGCACAACTAATATTTATTTTCATACATAAAACACTTAAGCCCTTACATGCTCCATATTACACCCACCATGGTACTCGAATGGATAAAAAATAATTAAGTTAGTGCCACAAATTATGAAAATGTATTGTGTTACACAATTCCCTCTTACTTTGCACTACTTCAGGGTAGGATTTCGGTGACTGATTACGATGGCTAATTGCCACCGATAAATGGTGACTAAATAGTGGCTAACAAACACTAATTTATGGTGGCAATGTTGGTGGTTGATCTGCCACCGAAATATCAGTGTCAAATCTATGTTAGTTCTTCCAAATTGACACTGAAGTATGGTGAAAAATGAAAAAATCAACACCAAATTTTATTCTATCACCAAATTTTAGTGACATTTTGGTGATAGATTAGTATATTTGACATTGAATTTCAGTGTCTAACCGGAAAAGCCGACACCATATTTCAATCTGCCACCCAATTTCGATGACAATTTAGTAATAGATATGGAAAAAATTAATTTATGACATTTAACAATAATATTTAAACCACTTCTGACCATTTCAAACATAACTATGGCATCTGTTTGTCATTACACACTGTAAATAATTCCTCCACAAACAAGTAATAATATATATAAACCCAAAACAATTTCATCACAAATTTCACAAAATCCATGTGACAAACACTCAACACAAACCCATCAAATAATATGTCGCATCCACAAACTATAAGTGAGAATCTGGTGGAGGCGATGCCTTATATCATCTGGATCGCCCACATGTTACCCAACCTGACTCAGCATAACCTTGAAGAGGGTATTATCTTGAGGTCGATTCTCTATCATATGTTTCATCGTTCTTCTAATGTGCAAAGCTCAACAATAAATTTATCTTTCAGTTTTTCAGCAACAATATTTGACAAACATTGTGCAACCCTAGTAGCAACATTACTAGACCCCTGACTAGTAACATCTATAACAACAACTTGCGGCATACTCTGCATCTCCTCTTGCACCACCTCATGTACTATAGTAGGAAAGAAAGTTGGGTCTACTAGAGTCAAGAGTGGCTAAACAAGGCATTCCTCAATTATATCAAGCCATCTGATCAACTCTGAGTCGATAGTGTGTGTAGCACCAAGATGGGTAGGTGGGCCTCTATCTATCGGCTGAGATGATTGAGCCTCGAGAAGAGCCAGATACTAAATCTAGGAAGCACTTGTGTAGTAAAACCCAGACCATGATTCTGTGTAGTAAAATCCAAAGCATGACATATTCCCTTGTTTGCTGTCCCTGGAGCATATAGGTAGGCATCTTTGTCGAGCTCGAGTATAGCATAGGTGTCATCACTGTATTTGGATCATCTCCTTATACCTAATTTGTAAACATTAGATATATTTCTTTAAAGTATCCACAATCACAACACAAACATAAATAACAATGCAATTAGGTAGATGAAGTTATGAATGAAAACATAATTTGCAGGTAAAAAAAAGAATCAACAAAATACAAATGAAAAAATTAATATACAAATAAAGTTTAAAGCTAAGTTACATGTAAATGATTAACACCATTAATTTTTATCAAGTGTATTAGTATATTCCACAGTCAACTATCTCACAAGTCCCCCTCCTATTTATGAGAAATTAAACACAAACACAACAAATCATAGGAAGGGAATAACTAACAAGAAATATCTAAGTTACCTCCTTTTACACCAATAATAAGCCCTAAAGTGCTTTGTATAAGTTAGTATTCATGACATACTTATACAACAATAATACATTATTTAAAGTTTGAGATATGATATTGTGACTCACAGCAACAAGATTTGATTTGTTATCTTTATATGAGTCTT